>JAVXUP010000060.1:737500-956777 GCA_033070095.1 Escallonia herrerae | reverse complement strand
ATATTACACGAATATGCATAATCTGAACTGTCTTACTCTCCTTCCAATGTAATTCTTTCTCACATGGGGTACATGGGAGGCATCCCTCGTTTGAATACTACTTTTGTTGTTGTTTTTAATTTTATTATTTTTCAAGATACTAGGTTTTCAACTTTTTAAGTACTAGTTTTCAGTATATATAAATTTAGAAGATATATTAATACCTTGCAAATACTATTCAAATTTATCATTTGACACGTAAGTGTTTTAGAATATGGTGTTCAATCAAAACCCCCACCCCTCTCTCACACACAGAGCCCTACCCCCAACCCCCCAACATAGACGGAGTAACATACACAACCCACCCCAACCCACCACCCGCTACATAAAACCCCACTCCCACTCATCCCCCACCCCCACATCAGTTACCCACCATGCCACACACCCGCTACCCATAACCCAGAACCCCCAACAACATGGACAACAACACCCAGCGGCCCCACCCCCACCACCGCTTACCCACAACCCACCCCTACTCAGGACCTCTAAGTAACACAGACACAAACCTAACAACATGGACAACAATAACCCACTACCCCCATAACACGGATTACAGTCATACCCACACTACTTCCGGCCCCCTACTACCCACGATCCCCAAACATACGTCCCAAGACCCACCCTCTCCCCCTTCCATTTATCACAGCTAGACACATAATTATCCCCCAGCCCCCACCTTACCACCCCAACCGTACAAGCACACTTTCGCCAATCAACCACCTTTTACAACGACGGTGTAGGCTACCCTTCACTGCTGCCAATCTTCACTCAACTACCGTCGTCACAGCTACCACGACGGCTGCCGCAATTAGCCAAAAATAGAACAACACTCATCACCAATCTTCAGCCCTACATTGCCAGGATCTACCAAAGAAAAAAATAGTCGTTCTACTGTGACTTCAAGGCGGGCTAACCAATGCCACCAAGACAACCACTGCAACAACTGGGTCGCCATTGTTTGTAACAAAAAAAAGAATAAAATCTTCTCCAATTTATTGCAAATTCGTCGTTTGTGTTTTGTGGGAGTATGTGGGCACATTGATGCTTATGGTTACGTGTGGGTGTGATTGTGAGTTGTTGACAGTGGAATACAATGATGGGCAGCCAAAAGAGGAGAAATGGAGATTCTCATGAGGAGACAAACTTTTGCATGTTTTTGGCTCCTCGTAGCTTATAATAATCCTACCCATACATGAGCACATTTTATATATAGACATCTATACTACAACATAATGAAGGAATACATTTCCACGTAAAAGTTGGTTCATGCACAAAGAATACAACACATATAGAGAGACATCTTACATGCTCGGACTGTAAGTTGGCTTTAAGGTGAACTGAATAATAAGTTGGGCTCTAAGGTGAATACAAGGGAGATGTTGGTGAATGAATATGATGGCGATGTTGGTGAATATGACGGAAATGTCGATGAATGTTATGGAGATGTTGGGCTGCAACAAAAATAAGCATTCAAGCATGTCAGGTAATCTGACGGAAAGATTAAAATATAAAGTGAAAATCATAAATGAGATTGAAGGAACTTATATATATCTCAAGGTGTTCTGTGTGCAAGAAACTGCCTTTCCACTGCAAGGAAAGAGACATTTATGAGGATAATGTGAGACTTACATTTAAAATTTATATAAAATACATTATGAACGAATGACACTTTTTGCAGGTTCCAATTTTCTAGTCAAAAACACCACATTATAAAGTATCTCTTACACGGTATATGTTGAGTTAAGTAGCTAGAAAAGAAAAGAAAAAAGATAACCATCCTCAAGGTGTTCAATGTATGTTAAGTTAAGACAACCCTCCTCACGATATATGTTGAGTTAAGGTCCCGTTTGACACTCATTTTTTTTTTAGTTTTTTTTTCAGTTTTATAAACTGAAAAAGATAAACGCATTTAGTAACCAGTTTTCGTTTTTTTTTTTAGTTTTTAAATCAAGGCTGTTTTTGAAAACTCTAAAAATGAGTTTCGATTTTCAGTTTTAGTTTTTATTTTGAGACCACCACCACCCTCCCACCGTCAGCAGTCACAGCCCACTGCCACTGTCCACCGCCGCCGGCCGGCAACTGGCGGTAGCGATTGGCGCCTGCCCTCCGATGACTGCCGCGGCAGGCGACCACGACGGACGGCGACCACCGCGGACAGTTGGCAGCCACCACCACCGTTGGCCACCGCCACACCGCACCACCACCACCGCAAATCACCACCAAAAAAAAATTCAAAATAAAAACTGGGTAATCAAACACCAAAAAAAAAAATCAAAAATAGAAACTAGGTTATCAAACACCCACTTGTTTTTGTAATATATATATATATATATATATATATATATATATATATATATATATATATTAGACTGATTTATTTATTTTTTTGGAAACTGAAAGTGTTGTCAAACGGAACCCAGTAACTAGGAACATGAAGAAGTAAAAAGTAGAATATATGAGGGTGAATGACCCCATACCTCAACGTGTTCAGTGTGCAAAAAAAATGGTATAAAAAGCAAATGGTGTAAAAATATGAAAACCATATATCCTCGGCTGAAGTGCTTTCTGTTTTTACCACAAGGTGATGAAGTGCTTTCTATTTTTTACCACAAGGTGATGAAGTGCTTTTATTTCTCTTGGTTTGTTACAGGTTCAATTTCTAGGAAGGCGATGAAGTGGTAGCTAAGAAAATGGTGGTAGGGAGACCATGGAAGTGGGAGACATGGGTGTGGTGGAAGTTTACATGGTTAGTGCGGCCTAATAATTTGAGAGTTTTGAAAAAACTTAATATATAAAATCTGATTTTATCGTCAATAAACTTTTGACACATAATTAAGTTGGTATATAAATAAATAAAATATTTTAGAAAATAGACCGAATGTTTGTTGGGTTACGAGCCTATCAATTGAATCTTATTATATAGTATAGACCGAAAGACGTCAAAACGAGTGAAGTGCATAAGTAGCTAACTAGTATTTTTAATGAACAAGAGATGGAGTCATGCATCCTCTGAAATGACCAAAAAGTACCACCAAATAACAAACAGCCAAACACCTGAAATTTGCGATGTAACCACTTTCTAAACTCATTAAAACTTCATAATTTACAAACGAAGTTGAGAAAAGTAATGTCCACCTGGTTTCCGTTTCTCTTCGGTGAAATGCTGCCCGACTCCACCTCCTCCTCAACCGCCGTCGTCCGCCGCATTATCACAACCGTTCTCTTCTTCGCCGCCGTCTCCCTCTCCTGCTTCGTGCTCTACAGAGCCTCCAACTCCGTGGGACTTCGATTCCTCAACTCCTTCGAACCTTCCCCCCCTTCCTTCACTTACGTCACTTCTCCCGTCCACGAAGAAGCTCCTCAGGTATGTCACCGTGACTGCAATTACCTGACTTGTGACACCTAATTGGGAAGCTGTAGTGGAAATGATAACTGTTCACTGCCTCTGATCACTAATTTTAGAACTGTTTAAGCAATTTGTGTTCATTTGGAACTTCATGTCGGTCGGATTTTTAGCATGTGATGATGTGTGGATATTTGTGTACATAAATATGCATATATACTACACATTATATGTTAACTATTCACTGCCCCATGTGGGCTATATGTCATGGGATGGTTGAAGGATCGTCTTCCTCACGAAAGTGCTTGGGGTTGAATCTTTTGCACAAGGTGTACTTCAGCCTCCATCAATATTTATATATGCAGACAAGCACACACACACACGGACAGACATGTACGTGGAGATCGAGAGGCAAATCAAATCAAGCTGCACCACCACCAAGTACTCAAATAAACAGATTGCATTTGCACTATTATAAAGGAGGGATCGGATATCCAACGGGAAGAATCTAACCCTAGACCTTGCGCAAAGAGAGTTCATATACTATGTTAAGTAATCATCTGCTCTAAAAGCGTAAGTTGTTTGAGATTGGGCCCAACATTGGTATCTTGCTTAACTGTGTATATACATCTTCTTGTGCTTGAAAAAATCGAAAGCGTGAGCTTTTGGTGTATGTACAAATGAGCGTGTTTGTCCTTTATGTTACACTGCACATACGTTTGGGCAAAACATGAAATTAAGCTTCTCTGCAGCTGAATTAAGAACATTTCAGTTTCTCCCCACTGTTTATGATGAAAATTTTTGTCGTATTGACCATAATAATCGGCTTGATAGATTTACTAAACAGCATATGAACTGTCATTGGCACAATGGAAATGTATATAGCTACTAGCTATGTGCGTATGGCTATTTATTTATTAACTTTTCGAAGAACTATGAAAACGATTTATAGTGCTCGTGTGCCACTCTTTCCCTCAAGTGTTCTAGCACAAAAAAGAAAGAAAAGTAGACATTTATAAGTTGCTAAATATAATGCACAAGTTGAAGCTGGTGCACACCTTATGTGATTCTATATATATATATCGACCCTAATATACTATGTAACATGACCGTCAATTTTAAGCATGTTTATTTATATGTTATATGTTCCAATAGCCGTTGGTAGAATGCCTCATTATTCTCATATAAATAACGCAGAACGGTGACACCGCATTCTTCTTTGCTTCTTCTCGATACAGTTGCTGGCTGGTGTCGCCAGGGCTCATTTCTGCTTAGCCTTAGTGATGAAGTGTTGACTCTACACCGGGCCATGGAGTACTCTATAATCTGTTCACATCAATTTGCATGGCTTTACGCGCGTAGATCCAAACAAATCATGATGCTTCCTTGGATCTAACTTCATATGAGAGAACTTTTGGGGTTCCTCCATATTCCAAGTTATAAATTGTGTGCAGTGAGATAAACTTTATTGTCAACCAAGTGCGCTTAAGCGTCTGTTCGAAAAGAATGGCCCAAGTGACCTGCAGTGGAAGTACGCGTAGCATTGTGTTATCCTATGCATAACCCTGACTTGTGCTATATTGTTGAAAAACTGGAGGGAAGCTGTTTAGGAATGCTAGTGCCTATTAGATGCTCTTTTCTTATTCTGTAGAATAATGTTTTGCATATTTTCTCTTACTAATTGTTGACCTCTTGTTGCTATTGTAGGACAGTGCTGAAAATAGGCTTGATAGAGTTTTGAAGGATGCGTCTATGCAAGACAGAACAGTTATTATAACAACCTTGAATGAAGCGTGGGCAGCTCCAAATTCAGTTGTTGATCTCTTTCTGGAGAGCTTTAGAATTGGAGATCATACCAGTAGACTTCTGAATCACTTGGTGATTATTGCTCTGGATGGAAAGACATTTTCGCATTGTGTGGTTGTACATACCCATTGCTTTGCCCTTGTCACCAAAGGGGTTGATTTCTCTCAGGAAGCCTATTTTATGACCCCCGATTACTTGAAGATGATGTGGAGAAGGATCGATTTCTTGCGGTCCGTTCTTGAAATGGGATATAACTTTGTTTTCACGGTACTCTCTCTCTCTCTCATTCATGCACAAAAACGATTTTGCGTGCCGAACCAAGATCGTAAAAGCCACTTTGAGTTGTGGTCTTGTCTCTCTTTCATGCACAAAAGCGATCATCAAACATTTCTGATTCTTATCAAACTGTTGCAACTTGACATCAAGGTTGTTATTCTCAATACAATACTATGTTTTGGGTTCTGATGGGGAGCCTTACAGGAAATGCATTTTATGGCCTCTTACTGCAATCTACTTGACATTCTGACCTGTTTGTACTAATGTATTATCGATTTAAACTAGGACTCAGTGGACAATACTATCCCTTATGTGCCTCACTTCGCTCTGCGGAGGTTGCATTGCATAAAGGTTAACTGTGTTAGTGTGCATATGTGTTTCTCTATAAGAGAAGAACCACTTTTTTTTATTTTTTTATTATTATTATTATTTTCCCTTTTGCAAACAGATACCCTAGTAAAGCAAAGAACATGGAACAAAAGATACTCTTGAATAAATGGATAGAGAAGGGAAACTACTTTGTGGAAAAAGTTTAGTCATAGTTGCCAAATATAGGTGAAGGGATTCTTCCAGTCATGTCAATGAAGTCAGCACACAGTGATCCCCTTTGTTGGCAAATTATGATCATGAGTAGGTGTTGTTATATGACTGGGGATAATTAAGGTATGATAAGCTGTGTAAAAAATTCAAAGAAGTAACAATTGTGGAGAGTATCTTGTATGGTGAATTTGGTGAAAGGGCGTGTGGACTTTAGAAAATTCAAGAAGGAAATTGCAATTAAGGAAATGGATGAAGAAGTAAGTTCCTGAGCAAGCCACTTCGAAGAAGCTACCTTGAAGATAGTATTTTCCTGTACTAAGGAAATTATCACCTGGATAGAATGCCAAATAGCTAGAGAATTAAAGATTACACTTCAACATCGAACCTACCACCACACCCACCGTGGCGACCACCCCTTTCCACGGTCTCACATAGACACGCACAGATGTTTCTCCTCCCCCCAACCCACCACTACACCCACCCTTAGTTGCAAGAAACTCCTCGTATGGTGATGCTTCTTTCTTGGAAACTCGCTTTTGCTATCCCAAGTTAGGAGCTCCATGGGATCTCGTCCCAACTCATATGAGAACTTGATCCCGTCAGCTGGACAGAAATGCATGGAACAAGTGAGAGAATACCTGAAAATCAAGCCCTTTTCGACTCAATTCCTTGTTTCTCTCTTCCTTCAAGTCCATAAAGCCTCCTTGTTTGTTATTGCTGACTTCCCTCCTCGAGAGAGCAGAGCTTGTCAATCAATGCTCTCTCTCTCTCTCTCTCTCGTGTAAACTATATTCAGAAAATGGTAATAATCTTTTACGCATTTATTTATTCAAGCCGCTCCCAACCTCAGATTCTTTCAGGTTACGCTCCCCCGCCCTCGCTTTGTGCAACTAAGCACCCACCCTATTACGTGCACACACATCAGCCACCACGTTCCCCGGCCACCGGCCCCTTCTCTGGCAACTACCCCCTTTTCCGGCCCTGCAGAGACACACACACCAGACTGAGCCCTAATTTCCCCTTCAAAACACACCCCTTTCTAAGATTTGACCATTTTGCCCTGGCTAGTTTGGGGCTTATTTATGCAGATCCTAGGACATGCCATATGTTCATGTAAAAAGATCTTTTTGGGTAGGTTGAGTGTTAACCTGCAACGTGCCATATATTGGGGTGTATTAAGTCAATGAACCCTTATTTTTATTACTTCGTGAATGACAATGAATTGCTTGAAGAAACGCTGCTTGACGTAATGCCGATCGGCTGCCGGAATAGCCATCAAAATCACGTACGCTGCTTCGGTGGCAGTGAGTTTGTAATACATCTTTATGCTCTATCTTTTGTAATCGGACCTATTAAACCTTTCATACATTTGACTTCTTGAATTTGTATAAGCCTTCACAATTTTAGCGGCGTATGTGTTGAAGAAGGTACTATCTGAAAACTGTTTTATGATGAATTTGGTGAAGGGGTTTGTGGACTTTAGAAATTTCAAGAAGGAATTGGAAATAAGAAAATGGATGAAGAAGAATGTTGTTGGGCAAGGTACTTCTAGAAGGCTATCTTAAAGAATATTTTCCCTGGTGCTAATGGACTCAAGGAAAATCTCTCCTGAGGATACCCTTATCGCTAGAGAATTGCAGATTGCTAAGGACTCACTTAGGAGTAGAATACCAAACGCTTCAGAATAATTTAGAAAGTTTGAGAGAGAGAGAAGAGCTTGAATTGCAATTGTACTCAAACGGAGTCTGTAACTTCATTTTTAGAGGCCATGCTTCAGCACCCTTTCATGAGGAGACACGTTTCTTCATGAATATGGATGTTTAATTGGGGATTACTGCTCAAGTATAAAAGTGAGGGTAATATACCGTTGGACTGATCACGAACGAACGGGTGCAACCGATCCTTGTTACAACCAATCACCACTAAAAGTTTAAACTTACAAATACAATTGAATAGCTCAAAACTTCACTAGGAGTGTTACTTCAGCACCCAATTATTTAGTTCTAACACATGAATGTCTAATTATTTATATAGTTAACACCTCCGTCCAAATAATTAAGAGAACTACAAGATTGACTCTTTTACCCTGATAAACTTAGAATGCTTCAGATCATTAGTATTTCGTTATACTACTAAACATGAAAGTCAACTCTTTCGATATTTTTTATGAAGTCTAAGTGAGGTGCAACAAGGGTAGGCCCAAAGAATCCATGATCGGGCTGGTTCCGTTTTAATGCAGCATTTGGATGTTCCGTAATCTTGACAAAATGCCCCAAGTTCTCATATAGCATTGCCATAAACGGATTGAATCCATCTTGGGAATTTTTATGGCTGTTTCTCTGCTGATTTAGTACACATTTTTTTTTGTTGTTTTTATCAGGAAAAAGATTGTGAAATCTGGCTGCTAATTTTTTGCTTAAGCAGTTTTGCACCTGTTGAAATGCTCGATGATTTCAGTTTGTTGAACTGATGCAGACAAATCCCTTCAATCGCGGCCTCTAGTATCTTTATGTCTGCTCTAGTTGTCCTATATAAGTCATGCACTACTTTTGTTTTAGGCAATTGAAGGTAATGAGATATGTAAGTACTAATTTGATTTGTGATGCATCATCTTCTCTCGAGTGTGATGCTGAAAAACCCTAGATGCGATGCCTTAGTATTTTTTTTTAGGTTTGATACCAAAAGGCCCTTGGTGTGATACCTATTTCTCCCAACCATGATTCGTTGTTAAACCATAAATCGTTATAACCAGGCCCCAATGTAGTCCTACGCACTGCTTACTGCATCAGTTTTCCATTTTCTTCCTTCACCACCTTCTTCATCGTTGTACCCGTCAGCTGCCTCCACCATACCTATACAACTGACTTGAGCAAACCACCACACCTCTTTTGATATCATCTGCGTCAGGTTCAATCTTCCCCTTAAGCTAAAACACCATCAATACCCCCATCCGTGGCACCACCATCATCACCCCTCGCGCCAACTGCCACTACCACCAAAAACGATAAATCGTACCTTGCCTATCAGATGACTGTTCAATTTCCATACAGTTAGCAAGACCTGAAGTACCTTCCTTGAGAGATCTATGAACAGCGATGAAATGATGAGGGAAATAGACTTACTACTTATTAGACAATTCTTTATTAAATTATTAGATAAACATTAGTGTTTGTGCTAGGTTCGTGCTAATAGCATTTCAACTGGTAAATCAGAATGTCAAAGTTATCCTGGCGAGAGGTGGATAAGAATACAACATCACTGGCACTATAACGTATTTGGTGGAATCTTGATAAAGGGTTTTTGTTACATAGTGCCTGCAGAGTTTGGCTCATCTTTACAGTTGGTAGAGGCGGCTAGTGTCCAAGCAGCTGCCGACCTAAGGCGGAGAAGTATGATGGATTGCAAACCTGGGCTGTAACATGGTATCTAATGATTGTTATTTCGCTTCTCTAGTGGAAATCGGTCCTTGGATGCCCACACGTGGCATACATGGCGGTAATTGCAGTTAGACGAGGGCTTCATAGGCAACCGAATATAGATGGACATTTTGCCTCCTTTTCTACTTAAAATTGTACAGAGAAGTAAATATGATTCAGTTATTGTCTCTTCCCTTTTTTCTGACCTTTTTCTGTCATGTTTTTCTGTCCACATAATTAAACCTCCTCCTGCTTGCATCTTCGACTTGTTGAGAGAATTCTCTTTCAAATGAAAGGTACTTGAGAATATATGTTACTGTGGCTTTGGTTTTAACTGAATAATGTTTTCTGTACCCATTACTTCTACTCTCGCCATGGCTTTTGGAGAAGGAGCCTATTGTGGAAGAGGGAGAGGGGGGATGAAATCAAAGCTAGTTCACAGCTACTGTGAAGAGGGAATTGATTCACCACACTAGAAAGGTTAGTTGGATAAGCAGCAGAGCCAAGATTAACCTTCGGCTCAGCCGGCTTTCACGAGTGTGGGGAAAAAGGATCATACTCAATATGGGCAAAACCTTATAGGACCATACCTTCAGTGCCCTTTTTTCTTGTATCGAAGTCAAGCCATGCATTTGTTCCTTATCAGATCCCAGTAAAGTACAATTTTTGAGTTCTCCTCCTGATTGAGACCTGATGTTTTGGCGAAAACTGAGTTGGTTGTACCAAGGTGAAAAAACTAGAGGTTTTATCGATGTTTTCAAGTGTTGCAATTCTTACTGGTGCTGGTACATGTATGACTTTTTCGAACCCTTTTTTCCTTTTTGACTTCCATTTCTAGATACTCTATTCAAAAGATAATAATTAAGTGTATGTGGCGGGTCATGGTAATGGCGTAGAGACTAGTCAAAAGAGTGATTATTAATTGTATGTGGCCGGTCATGGTAATGGTGCCCTCAGAGAAAAGTGCGCCTCTTTACTTTTCCTAGCGCTTACTGCGGACGGGCAGGATAGGCTGAATGAAAGCATAGAGGGAGTGGTTATATAGGTTATAACGGGTTAAAATGTTGGTACAGTTTCTATTAAATTTGAAAACGATCCACTATATGGCTGCTATATATGCCTCATTATGTGTAATACCCATGTTTAGCATGTTAACAAGCATAGAAGGACTGACTTATGCAATATTTTAACGTGAAAAATCACTTTTTGCTTGATGTATGGCGCGGGGACTATTTTAGCATAAAGATATCTACAATTTTGACATTCCTAACCACAATAGGACAAACAAAAGAAAAAAGAATCACGATGAAGTTTCTTCAGCAAGGGCTTGTTCCATTACTCTTTGCAGCATGTACTTCTGATAACTTTCAATATTACCTGATTATGCATACATGATAGCCTGTGTAATTGGGCCACTTTAGGGGCCTAACCGCTCACCCTCCACCTCCTCCTGGTCCTTTTGGAGCCGCTATCATTAAATCAACTGAGGACTTGTCCGTCCCTTCGAGCTTACTTCTAGACCCTGTTTCATTAGAGATGAGGCGTGTTGACTTGGGCTAGGTGTTATGGCTGCATCTTCAAAATCTAGTGTTGCAAGTTTATCACTCACTACCTTGTGCTGTTGTGACCTCACAGATTTGCTGTTTTAAAGAGAAACTCTCCAATGGTTTGCCTTTCCCCTTCGATTTTCGATCAAAAAGGTGCAGGGAGATACTTAGGTGACTAGTGAAAGAGGATGAACCAATTAAGAAGTGGGTGAAGTTAACATTTGTAATAACTATAGTCCTTCTAATTTCTCTCTCAACTAGTAGTGAGGTTTTATTTGCTTTTTAGTTTTTGTGCTATGAAAAAGAAAAATGTTTGTCTTTTTCTTTTTGCTGCCAGAACATTGTGTGTTGAGAACCAACTTTTTAGCTATTGAATCTACAGTCACTACCATTCAAAACATAGAGGTATTTGCATATCACTTTTGTTTACCATTGTATGTCCTATTCAATTCTGGCTAAATTTACAGAAAACATAGTCAATGCTTTTGGTCGTTTTCCTTCTCCAGGATGCTGACATAATGTGGTTCAGGGACCCGTTTCCACGCTTTTATACTGATGCAGATTTCCAGATTGCTTGTGACCGTTATTATGGCAACCCGGTTGATTTGGTGAATAATATACCCAATGGAGGGTTCAATTTTGTGAAGTCCAATAACCGGTCAATAGCATTTTACAAGTTTTGGTACTCATCGCGCAACGCATATCCTGGATTACATGATCAAGATGTCCTTAATAAAATTAAAAATGATTCTTTCATCACGAAAATTGGGCTGAAGATGAAATTTCTAAATACCGTTTACTTTGGTGGGTTTTGTGAACCAAGCAAAGATTTTAATCAAGTTTGTACTATGCATGCAAATTGTTGCTATGGGCTGGACAGCAAACTTCAAGATCTTAGAATCATGCTTCAGGATTGGAAGCAGTTCATGTCATTGCCCCCATATCTGAAGAGATCATCAATGCCATCTTGGAGGGTTCCCAAGAACTGCAGGTTAGTTGGCTTCTTTTCATGATGCGGTGGTTTAGCCTGTTGAAGTTCCAAAATTTACTCCACGTGTCATACATTGAAAAATTAATTTATATACGTATGCTCATATATATTTTCAATTTTTTAAGTTTGATTTTCTTATAGATTGATATCATTCTTCAAGGAATGATTAGATGCTCCAATGGTATTCAATTGTTTCACAAAAACATTACAAAAGATTTATGTGTGTTTGTTTATATTTTATTTGATTTTCTCTTTTGTGGTGTTGCAGTCTTGATTCGCTCCGACACTATGATCAGCCAGGGAAGCATGTGCTGCAAGGATAGATAGATCCGAGGTCAACTGTGTACATAATTCTTTCTTCGAAGCCATAGAGAGGTCCTCTATGGTAACTTGTTAAGAGTTGCATACACCTTGAGATCATTGAATAATAATATGTTGGGAATCTTGGTGTTAAATCTCATTGTTACCATACATACTCTAATGATCATCCGTAAACCTCCAGTGCGGATTAGGGAGAGAGGGAGGGAAAGAAAATGCACTGCTGAAGTTTGCATGTGTTGGTGCTAAAATCTAGCATATGTCGACACGTGTCATCTGGGGGGGGGGGGGGGTGTTATGGAGTACCAGATACACTAACACGCTTTCATATTTTCATACGCACTTTCTCAAATCTCTCTTACCCGTTCAACTTGGGCATTGGAGTGTTCTGCCAGATCCCCTTCGCCATTCACCATATTTCTGTATTGCAGGTGCCTTAACCCAACCTCATATATCTGATTCAATCTTTTTGTATTAATACCACAACATTTGGGCCATTTACGGGACCGACAATGGATCTCATGGCACCCTAGGAAACTTCCAAACATCACTGCAACTGTTTTCTCTGAGCGCGGTTTGATAATGCTAAGCATATCATTGTTGTCGTTTGGGAGAAAGAGATGGTGATTATTAACCCTCAAGCAGCGAAGGCGCTATTATGCACAAGCAACTTCCGTAACAAGGCACTTGGGGCGGTCAATCTGTCGATACAAAAGGCCATATGTGTCCACCAACAATCAGTTGGCCGTTAACAAGAGCATATAGTGGTGGACGTGCATGCTTTCATCAAGATAAAACGTACAACCTTGAGCATCAGCTAGGCTTTTGCCACGGCTACCCTCGCCAAGGAAGCAAATCACCGTGTCAAGCTTCACTTTGTTGGACAACTTGCTATGGACCTTTGTGTCCCTCACAAATTTGCCCTTTCAACAAAGATTCGACTTCCGAGCAGGTGGTGCAGTGTCCTCGTCGGGATGCTTTGTCGTCTTTAGAAACCCTAGCAGCACGTGAGGCACGCGAGCGAGCACTTCTAGGACAACTCTCCCTAGTCAAGGCCGAGCATACCAGTTAGCAAGATGACATACATCATGACGGTAGGTGAAAGGGAGAATACTCGACACTCGTCGCAAGTCTAGATCAAACGACGACGAGATTGAGGCATCCTTGATATATGGACGAGGTACTAATAACGTCTCGGAACCCAGTTCATGATGTCGGAATGGATTCATAATGCGAATAAACTAGCCAAGTGGTCGTGGGAGAAGGGAAATCTCTCTCTCTCTCAAACTATTTCTGTAGAATTTCTCCACTTGAGAATTGTTTGGAATTAAAGCCAAAAGTCCTCCTTTTATGAAGCCGTGCAAATATGTCTGTAGGGGTTTGGGGCTGATATAATGGTAAAGCTGACTTTTTTTGTACATATCTTTCTTAAAAAGAATAAAATTATAATCAAATAAAAAAGGTCAAAAAAGTTAACTTATCGGCTGGTCTTAACCAATTAAAAGCTTTACCGACCGATTTATTTGAAAACTGGCCGATTTTACCCCTCAACCACCATTTTGGAGGGATAATTGCCCAAATTTAGTTAAAAGATCCTAAAACCATATGGGATATACCGTATGTGGAATTAATCGGAATCAATCCTAAGTCAATCTCTACATCAAGGATCAATCCTAATTTCAAGAATCATATCACAATCTGAATCAAGCCTAAACCTTTTTACTTTTAACCTACGATAAACTCAACTAACTAGACCAACTAACCATACTAGTTTAACCAACTGGACTGGACTATTGGGCAGAACTTTAACCACACTGCTTGTTGGCCTGGATTCAATTTATTAAATTAAACTTATTATTCGTTGTTAGGCTTAGCCCAAGTAATAATAGCTTAAACAACAATATATCCTAATAAATATAAGCAACAAATTATAAAATAAACTACAAAAATAGGGTGTGTACAAAGCCCCTGGCCATCACTGAAAACAACGCTGAAAGCGGTTAGTGCCTAGATAAAAGGAGGATAGCTGGGAAGAAGTCACTACGAGCTGAATCAAGCAATGCCCAAAGGTATGGTCATTGTAGAGGAGAGGATGATCCTTTGGAAGAGAATCAGACCAATGTGACTCAGTGGTCACGAATGAATCACTCGAATGTGAGAGCCAGCAACGCCGAACGACAGTGGTTGTTAAGTGATGGTGGAAGATATGTTAACTCACTTTATTTGATTAGGATAAGAATACGACAAAAAGTCACGTCGTGAACAAATGGGAATTCTCTAGACTAAAGTTGATAGAAAGATGATTGTTCTTCTGGAAGGTCTAGATGTGGAACTCATGTCTTAATTGCCATATCCTAAACAGTAACAATATGTGTCACTTAGGAATAATGATGTTCACATAGAAAAAGTAGAAAACATGATAATATGATTATAAGGAAAGAGGTATTGTTAAAAGAAAGCAACCACAAAGTGTCACCAAATGGGCCAAATTTTGAAAAAGTCCCCAAAATAAATATACCAGTGAAATCGCAAAATCCAAGCATGTAAGCCACCAATATCTGATAGGCACACATGGCATGCCAAACTAAGGACATAAGCTAGAAAAATGTCAAAGAGCACAAAAATAAAAGTGCGAGGCAACTAATCTGGAGTTTAATCAAACCAGCATGCGAAATACAGCAGCAAAACTAAATAGATTATGCATACATGTAAGACACATAGGCATATAAGCACTAAAGCATACAAAATTGACCACATTTCCTAAACGTATCACATATGTTAGGTGACAATCAGGCAATGTGATTTCTAGTTACTGCTAAGGGGAAGCAAAGATAACTGTGGATGTGTCAACTGAACTGGAACTGGGACTAGAAGTAGACTATGACAGGAGTTGGATTACAATTGGAACTGGGAGCGGATTAGACTAAGATTGGAACCAGACTGAGACTGATCTGGAACTGGACTGAGACTGGAACTAGGACTAAAATTGAATGAAATTTGGACTCGGACTGAACAGAGTTAGGCAGAGAACACTAGCTGGATCGTACGCGATATCTGCTTACCAACCTAAATTTCAAGCTTATATTCTTTGAACATGATATGGGATAAACTTGGGCCTAGATAGAGGAAGGTACACAATACCTGCATGCCAACCTAGATTAAGGTTTCTACCCTCGCTTATAGATCTGGATTTAGATTAGGAATAAAAGTGGATAGTGACTGAACAGATAAAGGTGCGCGGTATCTGCATGCCAACCTAGATTTAGGATTTTTACCCTCAGAAAATTATTTGGGCCGAGACTTAGATTGAAACTAAAGAGAACAATGCACGTGAATTTCACGTACTAACTTGGATCGGAAATGGTTGTACCAGACGAAGGTTGCCTACATACCCTAATTTGATAGGAGGCCATATATAGTTCGAACTGGACCCAGAAAGAAGACTGTACATGACTTTCGCTAACGAGCTTGAATTGAGTGTTAAATACCCTCGGACATAGACATGGATTGGATAATGATAGATGAATGGCTGAAAAGATAAGTCGACTTCCAGAGTCAAGAAGGATAAAAGCATGACAAAAGTCACAACCAAAATCCCTTTTTTCTTGCTTTTCTTTATTCATTTTTCTTATCTTCCATTTTCTTTATTTTTAATTCTTATATTTTATAATGTCTTTATTGTTGAAGACTAAAGACCAGGAAGTAAAATCTTAGGATCTAGGCTTAGACAAACAATGACAAACACTAACAGAGTCATGGTGGATAATGATAGGTGATGGCTGAAAGATAAGTCGACTCTCTTCCATAGTCAAGAAGGATAGGAGAATGACAAAAGTCATAGCCAAAATCCCTCTTTCCTTTATTCATTCTTATTTTCCATTTTCTTTCTTTTAATTCTTAGATTTCATAACTTTCTTTATTGTTGAAGACTAAAGGGCAGGAAGTAGAATATAGGATCTAGGTTATCGAATAAAGATGGACACTATCCCAAAGTCAGAAAAAGGAATCACATGGATTAGATAGAAGTATGTGTATCAATACTAATAATGCAATAATTGACAAAAACAAATATTATCCACACTGTTAGGAGAAGGGATAAGAAGGATCTCTAGACAAAATCCATGCAGAAAACTACAGCATAACAGAACTGGTAAACAAAGATGGACATTATCCTGATTGTCATGAGAGAGGAATCACAGAGAGCATGTAGAGAGCATTTAGGGTAGCTGACAGACACATCCTGACTATCATGAAATGGGAGGACAAAATGCACCAAAAAAACTGATAATGCATGAGCCAAGAGGAAGAAACTATCCTAACTGTAGGCGAGGGGACTAACATGGTGCCCTTAGATAAAATGCATGGAAGATCAAACAACCATGCAATGGACCGGACAAAAAAGACGGATGCTATCAAGACTATCGCATAGGGAATAACAGGGAAACCCCAGACAAAAGTGCATCCAATGTTCCAACCACGTAAATAACCGAGTGAACAAAGACAGACACTATCATGAATGTCTAGGGAATCATAAGGAGGGGAAAATAAATAATGCATGTGGACGATCTAACCATGTGATGGACACTGGGACTAGAAGTAGACTATGACCAAAGCAGGATTACAATTGGAACTGGGAGCGGATTAGACTAAGATTGGAACCTAGACTATAAACATCACCCTAACTATGCACAAGTGCATAAGAGCACGAGATCACACACTTGAACAAAATCTTTGCCTCAAGGTGTATGAGCTGGCTTACTAGGAGATTGATTAACTCCTGTATGGGCAAGTGAGCTTAATAAATATGCAAGAACTTTTCATAGATAAGGATTTCCACTTGATATCGGGATTAGTTTTTTGAGAACAGATCAACTCCTTACTGTTAACCCACAAACCAACATCATAAGTCATGGAGGATTACCAGACTTCCAAAATTCAGTTATGTTCTTAGCCACATATTACCAACAAGTTTAAACTCATCCTTGCCCAATAGCCATTCAAGAATTTGCCTTCTGTACAGGTTCATGAAGACATGCGGAGTAACATGCTAAGTCTGGAGGGCTAACTTTGAAGAGAATCCTTTTCGATCCAGCCAACTTGAGTCTTATCCATCCTACAAGAAATATTTTGGTCTCACCTTCAGATACAACAAAAGAGGTTTCTAATCTGTGGTATTATCTTTAACGAAATCATACCTAGTGGCTCTCGAGATTTACAATACACTTTTATGACATTCCAAAATATGATGGGTACAAAAACAATGGTGTAGGTCTGACGAAGCAAAGTCAACCCAATGACTCGAAGCAATTACAATCAGTAAAAGTTACCGGTCCTTAATGGAATTCGTAGTCTCCCATGGCCAGTGGGCCATATACTATTCTATTAAGTCCAAATAGATTCGAAAAAATTAAAGAAATTAAAAAAAATATTCTAAAAAAGGGATAAGCCGACTGAATATGAATGACATCTTCTCCGATGTCTTAGAGTAAGTTAACATTCAATTAAGTGGCAGTTTAGTTGTTCAATATATAAAGGAATGAACTAGATGACAGAGTAGAATTCCAAATTTCTTGTCATACTCTCAACCCTAACTTTCAGTCTTAACACCACTCATTCCTCAACTCCACCATTCTCACTCATAAATCAAATCACGAACTTACTACTACTCAAATCTTACAAGCTTTCAAACACTACTAGTGTTTTCCCTGTCAATCGACAAACACGTGATTTTGAAATCCTAAAAAACAAACGGGAAAAGATTCACATGAAGGTTCTATCCATAGACACTACAGTTATAGAGAACCGTAGAAGCAATCAAAGACTCTCCCAACAGAGTGTCTGTCCCAAGATCAGTTCATGAAGGATGAGTTCTCACCCTCAATCGCTATGCAAAAGTAAGGGATACCAAGATTTGTCATTCTAGAATCAAACATTATACGAGCATCTAATGGGTTAACCTATAGTGTACCTGACACCAAGACATCGAATGTTATAACATCCTGAAAGGACATAGAATAAAGTCTATCCGATATCTCAGGCCTCTACCTCTACAGGATTTGGGGTTGCTGGGTCTGGCCCTGCAGTCTTGTCCTCTTCCCTGACGAGGAACACTACTTGTCGATGCACTAGCTGTAGGTGTGGAATGAAAAGTTGACTGATTATTTCTAATAACCGAACAATCTTAAACCTAATGCTCCACACTACCACACCTAAAACACCCTCTGATAACCCTGTAGCATGGCCTACTACCATGATGCCTCTCACACATGATACTTGGACTGGCTGGAAAAGCTGGCCCGCCACCTTGACCAGTACCCTGTGTAGGTCGAACACCAAAATTCCATGATGGTCTAAATCTAGTATCCTGAGCTGATCAAGCGCCTATACCTTGCGCTCTTCTAAATTATATATCATGCCTCGATCGAATTCCCGAATTTTGCCCATGTTTATATCTCTGAGCCGATGCGAATCTAAACCACTGATTCTGCCCTAGCCTGGGCTTTGGGCACCCTGCTAAGCCAATCGCAAAAGTTGTTAACATCTGTCAGCTCCTATATTTCTGTCTTAAGAAAAACTCTTGCCTATGTCTCTTCTATCCACCCTGTGTTTGCTCATATATATTCTTTTATCATCAGACTTGGACTGCTCCCAAGACACAAGCCAAGTAAAGACATTCCATATGGCTTGTCAATCGAGCTGAGATTATTCCATCTCTCAGTCCAGGCCTAAGCCCTCACTCAGAATTCTAGCATCTAACTGCCTCTTTCAATAACATCCCTGTTGCAAATCTAGCGAGACGACAAAATACTTATTTTCAATTCTTCTACCAATTCTAGATCTGCTTGTGTAACATTGGAAAATTCCCTTAACATCAGTTCATAAAATCTCATGACAATACCGGTCGAAAAATGATTTCCTAAATTATTCCCAAATGATATCAATCAATTGCTGATGAGTCTGACTCTTTGCTACCATTTGCCACCACTAATTGGCCTCACCCCTCAGTTTATATGTAGAAAATTCAACTTTTTGTTTCCCACTATAGTAAATATCTCAAAATTTTTATCTATTACGTTAATCCAGTTCCCTGCCTCCATAAGGTTTAATGACCCCCCTTGAAACTAGTCGCATTCTGTTTGTGAGATTCACCCCAGGTACTCTCATTTTGAGGATGTGGCTCTAATTGAATCGAGTTTGGCACTCCTTGATGTTGGTTGGCCAGATTCTATGTCGTCAAAGTTTAAATTGGGCTCAATATGTTCAGAACCGCAACCATCGATTCTGGGTTCTGTTGTTCCTCTCTATTAGGTCAAGATACCTCCCTATCAGGAACAACCTGGTCCTCCGTCCTATCTCCACTACCAGTGCTATGAGTGCGAGCCATGCTGGTACCATAAAGTGTTACATTACACGTGTCTAAAGAATAGTACAGTTTCAAGTTAAAGGCAGACTTCTTAACTCTACCCTTATCCTACCCCACTCTCATTAACTAGATATGATTCTACATAATGGCGTTACCTATACTCTATGGTTCCGTGCCTACAAAATCATATATCTATACTCTTAATACCACAAGACCGAACTGCTTTGATACCAACTATAACATCCCAAAAATTCAGAGCTCCGTTACCTTGAACTCCCGCGAAGTTAACCTACCACGTCACATCAAACCTGCCAATCCTATTCACTAACACATACTTCGAATCATTTAATCCGATATCAACTCAAATTCTTCAAATACTAGATTACAAAACTACTTGGAGTGAAACTATTAAAACCTAGGTTCTTTATAAACTCGAGTCCTTATAGAATGAGTCGACAATACCGACCCACGCAGGGGTCTCATTACACAGTAATGGTGGGTTTACTAGAATCTCACACAAGATCTAAACCCCATTCCCGAGCATGCTACAGCTGATCATCACTTGTAAAAATGAGTCAAATGAAGGATGAGCTTTTGAGAGCTCAGTAAGGTAGTACAAGCACAGTCGAAAGAATTACAAAAGGATTCAAAGGAATCTAACCGACGATGATTTTCAAAATGATCAAAATTCATCATAAATAGATACCAAAATAAACAATAACAAGCACGACAGGTTCCAAAATGATCATTACAATATCATTTCCAAAGCCACCATTATGAAATACAATGATGGTTTTCCACAGGATTTTAAAACGAGTTCAACAGCAATCTGGGGAGGGATTTCAAACAAGTACAAACCATTTGAGACGGTCTTTTCTAATCATTTCCAAAACAATCAGTGTAAGATACAATGTAAACAAATTAACGGTGTTGATCCTGAGCAATTGCGATGCCATTTAGGGAAAGCAAGTATGCGATGCCATTCAGGCAAAGCCAGTATGGTGTACACATGCATGATTTACGAATACTAGTCCCACTGGGTACTAGCCTACGTTCTACGCAGGATTAAAACCATCCTTATAACACCTACTCATAGTATGGTTCCCCAGGTGGTCAACACCAATATCAACAATAAATATCAATAAGCATTAACATGAACTTAAATCACCAAAATCAATTTGGGTTTCAATAACCATAAACATATCGATCGGAATTCTAGAATAACCATAAACAAACAGTAAGAACAATTACGAACGATTATCAGATTTAGGCACAACAATTCAGGAGAAAGATGCAACAATTATGGAATATGCCCAGCATGCAATAATAGGTGAGTATCGATAAGATTTCCAAATAATCGAATCAGGTGCAATGTTGGGGTTTTCTCGACAATAACATGCTGATATCAATAAATAATTCAGTGTTCGACATTAGCCATATGTAAATCAAAGAATGCTTACGAGTACGAGTCATCAAAGTAAGGGTTCGGACGGAAGTCCTTACCTAGGGTTTAGATAAAAACCCTTACCTGGATCCGAAGCTAAATTATCCTACCTGGAAAGTCATTAGCTTTAACCTAAATGAAATAATCAAATCATCAGAAGACAGCCTACACTAGGATATTATAACTCAATACAGATGCATGCATACTCCCAAAATGAAGCCCCCTTCACTGGGTATACAAAATACCCAATGCCCCTTAGGTATAAAATTACCAAAAACACCCTTCGCACACTTCAATCACCATAACGGCCTTCCCGTGAGTAAAATCGCTAAAATAACCTTACTATATGTGAATTTATCAAAAAATACCTTAAAGAGGTAAAATTACCAAAATACCTCTTTGGGCAACAAATTACCAAAATACCCCTCTTACCCTTAAATCACCAAAACAACCTTTCCATAAGTGAAATCACTAATATGTTCTTACCATATGTGAATTTATGTAAAAATATCTTCTATAGGTAAAATTATCAAAATACCCCATAGGGGTTTCTAGCACTGAAAAAATCTCAAAAACATCTTAAAACACTATTGTAAGCATTTTGAAGTCATTTTTGACTAAAAAGTATTTTAGAAAATTTTCGTCCAAATTTCCTAATTGGCAATCCGGACCAAGCGCTCAGAAGCCGGTTTAGCTAAAAAATACCCAAAAAAATTGAAATAAAATAGCTTGATTTGTTATGCTAAATAAATTGCTAATTCTTTTTAATCAATGCCTTAATTAAGTGTCCTTCGCAAATACTGAAAAATCCCAAACGTTTTCATAGTGTACGTCTAATAAAAGTATTAGAAGTTACTGTTTTGGACTTAGTCAAAATTTGATCCTAACTATTTATAAAAATTCGGAATAAACTGCCTGATTAACCCCCCTTTAGCGACAAACATAGTTACTATTTAGATTCTCACACACACTAAAACACCTTATGCTCACACAATCATCTCCTTCATTTCACTGCCGAAACACCCATTTCACACACATTTTTCACAAACACACACTCTAATTCACTATCTACCATATCCCAAAGCACTAAAATACATTCCACCATCTAGAAAACACACATTGTCACACAATTGTACACCAATCATACACGTATACACCCACCCGAGGCACACATTCTTCTTAGTCACACAAACACATATTGTTTCACACTAAAACACACACATATCTCTCTCAATCACATTGAAACTCACAATTTCACTCATACCTTCACAAACACACAATCACCACAAGGTTATTCACACAATCCCCCAAATACACACACATACACACACTGCGGACACATTGTCGCGCGCGCGCACACACAGCAACAAGGTGGTTGCTGTGGTTCCCCTCCCCATCATTCTTTTATGCTCACAAACATCCCTAACACACTAACAACACTCAAATTCAATCTTCCCCATACCTCCATGCCTAAACACATGCATACATATACATGAGAACACACAACACTCAGTAACACATACTGTGCACACAGGTAACACACAAACACATACTAAAAGGGTAGAAAATACCTTTGGGAATTTCTCCAATTCCTTTTCCCTACTTGAATTCCCTTCTTCCCCGTGTTTTCCAACCCAATTTGATGCTCTGCTTCTCTCCCTCGGCCACTGTTCATCTTTGTTCTTGTTTCATTGTTCCTCTATCCCTGAATTGTTTTTTGCTTTATTTTATTCAATTCCCTAAACCATTACTTTAAAATTTAATTCCATTAGCCATGCCCAAAATAGCAAGAGGTGGCATCTTTAAGGCCAATTTCTCAGCAATTTTACACCTAATGCATATTTTAAAATTTTGCAATTTAGCCCCTCAAAGTTCCATATTTGCAAAATAACCCCAAACTTCATGTAATTTCATTTAAGCCCAAAAATTTATTCTAATCTCTATTAATTCAATTAGTTGTCACTAAAACATATACTATCACTTATTTTATTAATTTTTATCACCAAAAAGAATAATTTTTATTTATGCCCCCAAAGTTTTGTATTTACAAAATGACACCAAAAGTTTTTAAAATTACCCTTTTGCCCAAAAATCATTTTAAGCTCCCACTTTCTACTAATACCTGAGCACTGCTCAAAATTAACGCCCATTTATTTTTTGGGTCTCCGATAGTTATTTTAACCTGCTCCCAAAAAGTGCAGGATATTACATTCTCCCCTCATAAAAATTTCATCCTCAAAATTTGTTCTTGGATCTCCCATCACCTATAATGTTTAGGCACTATGCTTCCGCTACATAACTCTGAAAACTACCACATAGTAGCTTGGCTATGTCTAACATTCGTACCCAAATTCTTGTTCCCCAGATACTCGAATGCAATTATTTAAATTCAAATCATGATACGACACTCAACTTGTCAGGGCATCCCTTCGCTCTAACTGTTCCAGAACTTACCAATGACTTTGCTGATACAAAACTCAGTGAGCTAAACCTACACCACTCCGAATTCAATGCATATCAACAAATTAAATCAAACTCTATTACAACAGGCTTCCACTGCATTATACTGATACTACAACAGAGACTCTATTATTTGCACAATTTACTTAGTGATGGAAAGTTTAACTTTAAGCTTAAGGTGTACTAAATACCCAAAGATGGTCATACATAACTTACACTTTATCGAAGCTAACATAGACAGGATAACCAATTCATATAAGCACTTACACCTCACAACAGACAACAAAAACTGCAGCCACTAGGCTTTCACTATGCACTCTAGCATCTCAAAACAATAAGTCCAAACTATTGTCGAATTTGTCACCGAAAGACATGTTATCTTAACATAGATACGTATTGCATACCTATGATTCTGCATACACTTCACAGAATGATAGAGAACTGTAACCACTACAGTTTCGCTGTCTTACCTCAGCGAGTCCAAGCTGGCATCGATTTGTCACATTGAGATGTATTCTCCTAACATAATGAAAAATATGATTCTCGATACCTATGTATTCATTTTAACTCGACTTTAAGGCTCTAAATTATCCCATCACTTTCAATTCACAACTGCATTGTTTACCAAAAATATTTAGTCTTAACCTCCAATCATCTGGGGTCTACTATTGCGTGCTTAACCACAATCTTAACCTTCTGCCAAACATCAATAAATCGTCAAGGTCTCGTTCATGTTCTCAGAGTCTCCTCTCACTCACTACTTATCTGAGGCTTAAGAGTCCACCCAATCTCATGCCAGGGCAATTAAAACTACGCAAATCCTAAATCAGGTAAAGATATACGCACTTAACATATTATCAATTTCCAGATCATCAAAAAATAAAACAAAGTAAGACTGATAACCAAATTAACTACAAGCAACAATTATAACATGTTATTAGTTTGGCACGTATTAAACAAATACCAATCACAAAGAGATAGTGATGGTTACACTATAAATTACCTAACATCAATCATAACAAACAAATATCTCAATCAAGTATTTAAGGGTTCAATGATAACAATGATCGCAATCAGACAATCAAAATGCAAAAATCTTAAACAAAATCATACCTATTGGCTTCAAGATTTACGATACACTTTTACGACATTCCGAAATATGACGGGTACAGAAACAATGGTGTAGGTCTGACGAAACAAAGTCAATCCAATGACCCAAAGCAATTACAATCAGTAAGAGTCACTAGTCCTTAATGGAATTCGTAGCTTTCCCATTGCCAGTGGGCCACATACTATCCCATCAAGTCCAAATAGATTTGAAAAAAAATAAATTAATAAATAAACAATTATTCTAAAGAAAGGATAACTGAATATGAATGACATCTTATCCGAAGTCTTAGAGTAAGTTGGCATTCAATTAAGTCGCACTTGAGTTCAATATACAAAGGAAATAACGAGATGACATAGTAGAATCCCAAATTTCTTTTCATACTCTCAATCCATACTTTTAGTCTTAACACCAGTCATTCCTCAACAGCATCATTCTCACTCATAAATCAAATCACTAACTTACTACTACTCAAATCTTACAAACTTTCAAATGCTACTAGGGTTTTCCCGTCAATCTACGGACACGTGGTTAGAGGGTCACCAATTCATGCCTAGTATGATATTGAAATCCTAAGAAACAAATGGGACAAGATTCGCATGAAGGTTTCTATCCATGGACAGTACAGTTATAGAGAACTCTAGAAGCAATCAAATACTCTCCCAACAAAGTGCATATCCCAAGATCAGTTCATGAAGGATGAGTTCTCACCTTCAATCATCGTGCAAAAGTAAGGGACACCAAAAATGTGTCTTTCCAGAATCAAACATTATACGAGCATCTAATGGATTAACCTGTAGTGTGCCTGACACCAAGACATTGGATGTAACAAGATCCTGAACAAAATAAATTATATCCGATGTCTCGGGCCTCTGCCTCTACGGGAATTAGGGTTGCTGGGTCTGGCCCTATAGCCTTGTCCTCTTCCTTGACGAGGAACACTACTTGTCGATGCACTAGCTGTAGGTGAGGAAGGGAAACTTGACTTATTATTTCTAATAACGGGACAATCTAGAACCTAATGCTCCACATTGCCACACCTAAAACACCTTCCGGTAACATTGTAGCATGGCTTACCGTTATGATACCTCCCACACATGATACTTGGGCTGGCAAAAAAGCTGACCCGCCACCCTGACCAGTACTTTGTGTAGGTCAAACTCCATAATTCCACAATGGTATAAATCTAGTATCCCGAGCCGATAAAGCGCCGATACCTTACGCTCCTCTAAATCCTAAATCATGCCTTGACCAAATTCTAGAACTCCACCCATGTCTAAATCCCTAAGCCGACGTGGGACTAAACCCCTGATTCTGCATTACTCTGGGCCTCGGGCACCTTGCTCTGCCAACTGTAAAAGTTGTTGACCTCTGTCAGCTCCTATACTTTTGTCATGGGTAAAACTCATGCCTATGTCTCTTATGTCCACCCTGTGTTTGCTCATACATTCTTCTATCATCAGACTTGGACCCCCAAAACACAAGCCAAGTAAAGACATTTCATATAGCTCGTCAATCAAGCTGAGATCATTCCATCTCTCAATCCAAGCCTATGCCCCCACTTAGACTTCTGGCATTTAACTGCTTTCGTTAGTAACATCCCTACTGCTAATCTAACAAGACGACAAAATCCTCAGTTCAAATTCTTCTACCAATTTTTGATCTGCTTGGTAACGTTGGAAAATTACATTAACATCTATTCATAAAATCTCATAACATTATTGGTTTAAAAATAATTTCCTAAATTGTTCCCAAATGATATCAATCAATTGCTGATAAGTCGTACTCTTTACTACCATTTTCCACAACTAATCAGCCCCGTCCCTCAGTTTATATATAGTTCCCTATTATAGCTTTTCTCTATTACGTTAATCCAGTTCTCCCCTCCATAAGGTCCAACGACCCCCTTGAAACTAGTCGCATTCTATTTGTTAGATTCACCCCCATGTACTCTTGTCTTTAGGTTATGGTTGTAATTGAATCGAATTCGACACTCCTTTCTACTGGTTGGCCAGCTTCTATGTCGTCAAAGTCAGAATTGGGTTCATAGTGTTCAGAACTACAACCATCGATTTTGGGTTCTGCTGTTCCTCTCTATTAGGTCGAGATACCTCCTTATCAGGAACCTCCTGGCCCTCTGTCCTATCTCTACTGCCAGTGCTATGAGTGCGAGCCATGCTGGTACATTAAACAGTTATCAGTGTTACACCACACGTGTCCAAAGAACAGTATTGTTACAAGTTAAAGGAGACATCTTAACTCTACCCTTATCATACCCCACTCTCATTAACCGGATACGATTCTACAGAATCGTGTTACCTATACTCTGTGGTTCCATGCATACAAAATCATATATCTATACTCTTAATATCGCAAGACCAAACCGCTCTGATACCAACTGTAACATCCCGAAAATCCAGAACTCCATTGCCTCGAACTCGCGGGACGTTAACCTACCACGTCGCATCAAACCTGCCAAATCCTATTCACTAACACATACTTCAGAGCATTTAATCCGATATCAACTCAACTTCTTCAATTACTAGATTACAAAACTGCTTGGAGTGAAACTATTAAAATCTAGGTTCTTTATAAACTTGAGTCCTTACGTAATGAGTCGACAATACAGACCCACACAGGGGTCTCACTACACAGTAATGGTGGGTTCAACGGAATCTCATACAAGCTCTAAACCCCATTCCCAAGCATGCTACAGCTAATCAACACCTGCAAAAGGGAGACAAATAAAGGGTGAGCTTTTGAGAGCTCAGTAAGGTAGTACAAGCACAACCGAAAGAATTACAAAACGATTCAAAGAAATCCAACCGACGATGATTTTCAAAATGATCAAAATTCATCATTAATAGATACCAAAATAAACAATAACAATCGCGACATGTTCCAAAACGATCATTAAAAGATCATTTCCAAAGCTACCATTCAGGCAAAGCTAGTATGCAATGCCATTTAGGCAAAACCAGTATGGTATACACATGCATGATGTACGAATACTAATCCCACTGGGTACTAACCTGTGTCTGACTCAGGATTCAAACCAGTCTTTATAATTCCTCCTCACAATACGGTTCCCTAGGTCAATACCAAAATCAGCAATATTAATAAGCTTTAACATGAACTCAAATCACCGAATCAATTCGGGTTTTAATAACAATAAACATACAAGTATAAGTCATCATTCAGCATTCCATAATAACCACAAATAAACAGCAAGAATGATTACGAAGGGTTATCGAATTTAGGCACAACAGTTCAAGAGAAAGAATGCAACAATTACAGAATATGCCCAACATGTAATAACAGATGAGCATTGATAAGATTTCCAAATAATCGATTCAGGTTCAATGTTGAGGTTTTCTCGGTAATAACATGCTGATATCAATATATAATTCAGTGTTCGACATTAGCCATACGTAAATCAAAGAATATTAATGAGTACGAGTTATCAAAGCCAAGGGTACGGAAGAAAGTCCTTATCCATGGTTAAGATAGAAACCCTTACCTAGATCTGAAGCTAGATTATCCTAACCAGAAAGTCTTTAACTTTAACCTAAATGAAATAATCAAATCATAAGAACAGAGCCTACACTATAATATTATAACACAATACGGACGCATGCATACTGACAAAATAAACCCTACCTCACTGGGTACATAAAATTACCAAATGCCTCTTAGGTATAAAATTATCAAAAACACCTTTTGCACGCTTAAATCACTAACACAGCCTTCCCGTGAGTAAAATCCATAAAATATCCTTACTGTATGCGAATTTACCTAAAAATACATTTTAGAGATAAAATTACCAAAATGTCCCTCTGGATGGCAAATTACCAAAATGTCCCCTATCATCCTTTAATCGCCAAAACAGCCTTAACGTATGTGAATTTATGCAAAAATACCTTTTATAGGTAAAACTATCAAAATACCCCCTTTGGGTGATAAATTACCAAAATACTCCCTAGGAGTTTTCGGCACCAAAAAATCTCAAAAACATCTTAAAACACTATTTTAAGCATCCTGAAGTCATTTTTGGACTAAAATGTATTTTAAAAATATTTCGTCCGAAAATTCTGAACCGGTATCCGGACCGAGCCTTAAAAAATAGCTATTGACTTTAGAATAACACGAAATTTTACGTAATGAAACATATTAGTGAAATAAGGTTTTCTTAAAATTTTTGAATTAAAATAACTTGGTTTGCTATGCTAAATAAATTACTAATTCTTTTTAATTGATGCCCTAATTAAGCATCCTTCGCGGACACCGAAAAATGCCAAACTTTTTCACATTCTACGTCTAATAAAGATATTAGGGGTTAATGTTTTGGACTTGTCAAATTTTGATCCTGACTATTTAAAAAAATTTAGACAAAATTGCCTAATTAAACCCCCTTTTTAGCGACAAAAAGAGTAACAATTTAGATTCACACACACTAAAACACGTTATGCACACATAGTCATCTCCCTCATCTTCAGTGTCAAGACACCCATTTCACACACTGTCATTTCCTTCATCTTCACTGCCGAAACAACCATTTCACAGACACTTTACAAACACACACTCTAATTCACTATCTACCACACCCCCAAAGCACTAAAACACATTAAACCATATAGAAAACACACATTATCACAGAATTGTACACCAATCATACACGCATACACCCACCCAAGGCACACATTCTTCATAGTCACACAAACACATATTGTTTCACGCTAGAACACATACATACCTCTTTCAATCACATTAAAACCCACAAGTTCACTCATACCTTCACAAACACACACAACCATCACAAGGTTATTCATAGTCCCCCAAATACACACACATATACAACTGTGGACACATGGTCACACATCACACACACACACACACTTTTACACCTCACATACACTGCACACAACACAGCAGCAAGGTGGCTGTTGTGGTTCCCTCCTCCCCATCATCCTTTTATGCTCACAAACATCCCTAACACACTAATAACACTCGAATTCCATCTTCCCCATACATCCATGCTCGAATACATGCATACATATACATAAGAACACACACAACACTTAGTAACACACACTGTGCACACAGGTACACACACACACACACACACACACACACACTAAAAGGGTAGAAAATACCTTTGGGAATTTTTTCAATTCTTTTTCCCTACCCGAATTCCCTTCTTCCCCGTGTTTTTCCAGCCCAGTTTGATGCTCTGCTTCTCTTCCTCGACCACTGTTCATCTCTGTTCTTGTTTCACTGTTCCTCCATCCCCGAATTTCTTTTTTTTTTGCTTCATTTTATTTAATTCCTTAAACCATTACTTTATAATTTAATTCCATAGTCATCCCTAAAATAGCAGGAGGTGGCATCTTTAAGGCCAATTTCTCAACAATTTGACATCTAATGCATTTTTTTAAAAATTGCAATCTAGCCCCTCATAGTTTTTAAATTTGCAAAATAACCCAAACTTCATGTAATTACATTTGATCCCCAAAAATTTATTCTAATCTCTATTAATTTAATTAGATGTCACTAAAACATCCACTGTCACTCATTTTATTATTTTTCATCACAAAAAATAATAATTTAAATTTATGCCCCCAAAGTTTTGCATATTTACAAAATGACCCCAAAAGTTTTCAAAATTATATTTTTGTCTCAAAATTATTTTAAGCTTTTATTCTCTACTAATACCTAAGCACTGCTCAAAATTAATGTCCATTCATTTTTTGAGTCTCCGATAGTTATTTTAACTGCTCTGAAAAAGTGCTAGATATTAAAATTAGTCATAATAAGTTGTGAACAGATAAGCGGGAAGAGGTAAGGTTGGGTGTGTGTTGTATCTAAGGCTGTCTAATAAGAAAGATTTTGTTTAGATAGTTGATCTCGTTTATTGAGAAAATCTAGAAGTAATGAATTCATCGGCTATAAAGCCAAACAAGTAAGGATAGTGCGATTTCGTTATGTTATTTATTGTTTCATTTAGCATACCATGTTAATGATGCTTATGTTGAACTCCTATTGTTATACTTGAACACTGGTTGATCTTATGACCCGATACTTCTTGTTGACTTATGCTATTGAGGACTTAGGGTAAAATAAATATCCCTAGTTCGCCCATTGATCAGCTTGATTTGTTGTTGAGAACTTAAGATGAGAACACTCTCTAAGTCCGTTCCTTTGTTGAAAACCCTCATTTTTAATCTATACGAGACTAAGATAAGCACCCCGCACGAAGGGGCATCAATAAGTGGAGGGCCAGTGAAGTGAAGTAATTGGCAGTTAGTGCAAAAGAAAGTAACTAACAAAAGGATGAAGCATGCTCGAGGTCTGCCGTGTCATATCAAGTTGAGCATGCATTGCAATTGATTTTATTTAATATTGCTGATTTTACTGTCTTATTATGCTCATGATGATTAGCTTTAGTGTTTTCTCTTGCATTGCACTTGCATAGTCCATGAGTTTGTCCAAGTGGAAATGATGATGCTCTGTTAGGCTCGAGTCGCTCAGTCTGAACAAAGGTGATGTATCAAGGTGGCAGATGTTTGTTCTTCGAATTCTTAAATTCATGGCCTTCGTCGAGAATTTATAATTGATTCTTTGATATTTCAAAAAGGTTGTGCATTGTACTCCCCGTATTATCCTTACTGGGAAATTTGTGCTCATTCCTTATCGGATGTGTTTTTCAAATACTAGGTTTGAACGAGGAAAAACCTTTGGCAAAGGTAAAGAGAAGTTCTGTGAGGGATGTGTCACCTTGATGGTGCAAAATTGGGTGTAATTATTAAATTATATTAAAATTGTACAGTTTCTGCTGCAGTATAATGTGTACCTTAAAAGGAAAATTTTTGTAAGGACGCATTTTTTTACGTTCCTCGAATGTGTAATAGCTCTGTGTTATATTCAAGGCTGTGGCGTTGACAGGATTGACATCTCAGCTCTGATGACATCACTTGGGTTGGAGGTGTCATAGTAAAAATGCCTCGGGTGTGGTTAAATTTTAGTAGAAAGATATTTACTGGCTATGAGTTCGACTACACTCTCGATAAAAGAAAAATAAAAGCCCGCTATGTTGAAAACCCTGCAAAGGGCGGTCTATTCAAAAGGTAGGGCAAAATAAATAAATAAAAAGCCTGCTACTTCGAAAACATACAAAGGGTGGCCTAGGCAAAGGTTAGGACAAAAGAAAAAAGAAAAATACTTCTAAGTCCTATCAGCAACCAAAGAGTCGTCTATTTGTCATTATGTTGTCATGCTACTTTTTTCTTTCCTAAAGGAGTGGTTATCTCCATCCCAGAAGATAGTTGACCTGAATTTCCACTTATTTTTCCTTCCAAATGTTAGCCTCTTCAGTTCATGAACCTCTCCTTTTGATCCCCTGCTTCGGTCCCCAACCACTTCCCACCTTTTCAATCCTCATTCGATCTCCACGCCTTTGATCAGAGTTGCCATGAGCATATGCATCTACACCATCTTTGGAACCAAAATAGCCTCAGCCGTTAGACATTTTCTTCATTGGTTATCTTCATTAGCTGGCAAAGATTATCTGATTTGATGTCCATCGAAGTTTAAGCCTTCTATCAAATTTTGTCAGCATCAAACTTCTCTTCAAACATTTAAGAACCAATCCAAGTTCACTGAATCAAAAAGCCCTAAACTGTACTTTGTGATGACTTACGAGAGTCTTGGGAGTTGAGCCCTGAACCTTCCTGTGAACGAGCTTCTTTTGTAGCCTTTTCAGGAAACTTGATTTCCCTACAACTTGAAAAGTCCTAGTCTAACTCAGCTCGCAATTCATTCTTGGCAGCCAAAATTGTCTCTCGAATGCAAGGCTACAAATACTTGCTATAAGAATTTGACTCAGTAATAGACGATCAAAGGCTATGCCATTACTATCCACCCAAGCTTATATGGAATGATGATGGTATTGATGGGTCTCCATTCTTAGGGAATAGTTCAAATTAGAAAAAGGAGTAAGTTTTCACACCGGGAAGAAATTGTTGCAAGGTGCTGTAATAATTTTCCCATAATCAGACTACATAATAATCTGACAAGTGAAATAAAAAGGCGAGGAATGCAGTCCTATGAAGCAGACAAGTGATACCCAGGAGTCCGTAGAATAGGTCCATGAGTCCTCTACCAGTTATAATACCAATGAATACCACTAGAGTCTTTCGTACAGAAAAAATTGGGTCCAAGCATCAATGCCTAACCGACCCTCATTGAGCAAGGGCCTAGACGGAAAAGAGGGAGGGAAGATACCTCACCTCAGCCAGTATAGCTATCAACTGCATGTGATCCAGCAACAACATGTAGAAAGGCAAGGGGCTACCCTCAATCGCTGCACTACTGCATCTATGCATTTCAATAATAGCATTGATGGTTTCTGCTACCACTACTGGGATTAAAGTTCTCCCTTGGAAAAACATTTGAGATACAAGGTCTGCTAATCTCACCTCAGCAACTCCCAAGCCCGTTATGGTAAGATGCTCGGCAACCAGACAAAAGACTTTCTCCAGAGCAACTTCCAAGCCCATTATGGTAAGTGAATAAGTTTTACCTCATTGAAAGAATTGGCAAAAGATTGAAATGAATCTCCAGAGCTGTTAGACTTTCTTCAGAAGCCATTGGGGTTCATTAGTGAGAGTCGGAGTTGTGTTGCCTTCTATGAAAGGTGTATCTCGAATATATACAGGAAGATAACACTAAGTTGTATGGAGATAAGACTGAAAATTTAAGAACTTATTGGACGAATCGGACGGTTTTCGACAAACCAATTGGTCTTCCTTTTATTATTTTTGCTTGTGTGGATCAATCTTTCTAACTAACAGTCCGATTTTACTATAACAAGAAATTTTCTTTTCGACTAACCTTCTGATTTTATTTTAAAGGTAGAATTCCCTTCTAATAAACTGCCCGGTTTTATGCCTGAAATAAAATTTTCAAAGTTTCCTCTTTAACTAACCATCATGTAGCGAACTACACGAAAAAAAATCCCAAAAAGGGAGAATTTTCGGGATTCGTCACCTTATTTAATTAAACTCATGAAAATAAGAAAAAAAAACTAAATATGACCCCTAAAATGTCCGGAAGACTGACTAGTCTACCAATAACAATGAAATCGGTTCGGAGACTAAGTTATAGAACGAGAAGATGTTAGGCACCCACCATACCCTTTCAGTTCTAGTTCATTTCTATTTGTTTTTGACCTTTTTAACACATAAACATGTGATAACATAAACCTGACATTTGCTTTTATATTATTGGTTTGAACTTAACATCAGGGGTGGAATGGCCTACGTACCCGATCGGACAAACCAGAATCAAAACCATCGTAGTTCGACTCAGATCCTATGGAAGGCGAAGGCGACCTACACTTCGGTCTTAGAATTAGAATTAGAAAGGAGAATGAATAATATGGGAAATTAAATACGATCTCAGGAAGTGGGAAACAATTCTAGACTACTAAACTGAAGTAGAAAAGTGTAAATATAGGATGTGAGTCTGCTTGTCTTGATGACTCAGAAATATTTTATAATGTATCCAAGATGCAAGAGACTAAGAATTATTTTGAAGTGAGTATGAAGGGCTAGTTTCTCCTAAGAGATGCTATACCACCTCAAAGGGAAATGTTATAAAAGCTCTGGGAGAAAAAGCTAAGATCCTTGAAAATGTAGGCTAAAGGGCCTTTCTCTAGAGCTCTGGGATTGCAAAAATCAAAAGGATGGCCATATCAATCTGCAATTTGATGATAAAACAAAATATTTGATAAAAATCACATATTGATAAAAGTCAACTAACCGACCCTTTGTCGAAAACCGTTCATCCCATAATTTTATGATAATTATACTCAAATTTCAAGACATCATCTAACCCTCATTTGGTATTTATCTCTGATTTTCTAGATTGGATGTACCAAATTCAGCATTAATCTTCATAAATCAATGATTGAATCACTTGCATGAAGGATAATTCACAACAAAATCCTAAAATCTTCTAGACAAATCACAATATAGGCAACTGGACTAGACTAACATAATTAGACTAGACTAACCCCAATTACTAACTAGACCGCTAGACCGAACTAGACCAAACTGAATTTGATAATTGGACTTGACATAGACAACTGGACTGGACCATTGGACTGGACTGCTAGACTAATGGACAACTGGACCAAATTAAATTAATTAAGTTATATTACCAGGCCCAACCCTTAATAATAAACTCAAATCAATAATGAAGTCTAATCATTATTTATGTAATAATAACAACAAAAATGGGGTGTCTGCAGAGTCCCTTAGTGAGGGAGCTCGCGCGCTAGCAAACATCACTGAAAAACAACACATTTTTGTAATGTAATACGAAATAGACTCCAAGACTCGGAACAGACTCGCAGACCTTGACACGAATATAAGATCAGACCTTTAAGGGCTTTCTACCCCCCAAGGAGGATTGGATCAATGTAGTTCATAAAGAAATAAGGATTTTGTTCGAAGCCAAAGCCAAAATTGACAACGGTTGGACATCTAGGAATATGTTGATGAAGATCTTGTCTATTGTCAGAGCCACCAAATCAATTTGAGTGGTCAACAGATAAAACCCATATCTAGATGCCGAAGCCCCCAAATTGATTTGAAAGGGTCATGTAGACATGTGAAAGAAGTAATAACCCTGTCCATTATCATAGCCCACCAAATCGATTGGAGTGACCGACATACAAGCCGTACATCTAGATGTTGGAGCCCCTAAATCAATTTGGATGGTCGTCTATGTATATAAACAGAATCTTGCCTGTTGTTGGAGCCACAAACAGATTTGAGTGGTCGACGGACAAGATGATGGCATTACTAGATGTCGAAGTTGTCAAAATGATTTTAATGGTTATCTAGCAATAGGAGAATAACTTTGGCCGTTGCTGGAGCTACTAAATCAATTTGAGTAGTCGACAGACAGATCCATACATCTTTATGCCAGAGCCCCCAGATCAATTTGGATAGGTCATCTTGGTATGTAAAAAAAGGAATCTTGCCTATCGTCAAAGCCACCAAATCAATTTGAGTGGTGGACAAACAAAATGATGGTATTACCATATGCTGAAGCTGCCAAATCAATTTGAATGGCCGTCTAGCAATGCGAGAATAATATTGGCCACTTTGGAGCCACTAAATGGATTTAAGTGGTCGACGGATAAAGTAGAGGCTTGACTAAGAGTCGAAGCCAACAACGCATCTAAAGGGTTGGTCGCTTCGTCAAAACTGGACTTGTATACACGAGCCAGAGCCAACAACGCCCTCAAAAAGTGGGTCGCTTGGATATAAAGAAATTTCATAAATATCACCTAAATCCAGAGCCAACAATATCAGAAAGGCAACATTTTCTTCATATCAAATGAATTGATATGTTCGGCACTTGATATGTTCGGTCCTTAAGTGCCGAACATATCAATTCACTTGATATGAAGAAAATGTTGCCTCTAGCAACAAAATAGGGGATCCTGCATTGGCCTTACACCGTCGAAAAATGCTGAACTGAGCAACAAATGCGAGTAACCGGATTGGAAAACAATCTGAAGATAGGGTAAGAAACATGTACAAGCAAGCATGCAAGCACACATATACTTGACAAAAACACTTTAGGCGAATGAGCTAGGTATCATGCAATGATACACAATCAAGCAAAACACAAACACTTACAAAAAAAAAGGGATCACACAAGCATGTAAGGCACACAAGCACACACAAAAATATATACAAATAAACTGAGAACAGACTGAACTGAAACTAGTAATGAGACTTGAACTAGACTTGGACTGAGACTGGGGTGGAACTGGAACTCAGGGTGGAACTGGATTGTATACGATGTCTGCATACGAACCTAAATTAAAGGTTTATACCTCGGATATTGACTTGGATTGAGACCAGGAGTGTAACTGGGCAATGACCGGTAAAGGGAGGTGTGGGATATTTGCGTCCCGACCTAGATTCAAGAATTTTACCCTCAATCATAGACTTGGACTAGAAAATAGTTGTATCATATAAAGGTTGCCTACATATACCCATCCAGGAGAGATCAAGTCAAATATAGTCATAAATGGATCTAAAAAGAAGAATGTATGTGACCTCCACATAATATCTTGGACTGAGGGTTAGGTACCCCCAGACATGTATCCGAACTGACATGGGACTGGAAGTAGACAGAGCCTGAATAGAGGAAGGTATGTGATATACGCGTGTTAACCTAGATTGAGGATTTCCATCCTTTAACATGGACCTAGAACAGAATCATGACTAAGATTGGACTGGGACTGGACAGAGAAATGTACGCGATTTGCGCACCGACATGACTAAGGGTTTCTACACCCGAATACGAATCCAGACGAAGACTAGGATGAAGACTGGACAAGGATAAGGCAAAGGATGGTACGCAGTATTTGCGTCCCAACCTGGATTTTAAATTTCTACCATTCAACATGGACTTGGATTCTGAGACTGGAATTAATAAGAAGGTTGCACGTGACCTACACGTATCAATCCTACACTGAGGGTTAATACCCTTGACCATTGACTTGAAATAGAAAATAGTTTCATCCTATGAAGGTTGCCTACATACCTCATTCGGAAGGGATCAAGCCAAATGTACTTCAAAATGGATTAGAAGACTATACGTCACTTTCACATATTGCCTTGAATTGAGGTTTACTACCCTTAGAGTCAAAACTAGGATGAAAGCGAATATAGACTTGGACCAAAAAGTGGAGAGTGTACGTGACTTATACGTACTGATCTGAATTGAGGGTTAAATACCCTCGGATATAGATAAGGACTGGAAAATGGAGAATGTACAAGAATTTCCCGTACATGACTGAATTGAGGGTTAAAAATCGTTAGACATAAACCTAGACTGGCAGATGGCTAGGCCAACAAAGGTTACCTACTGATGCCAAGGAATGTGCGTTCATACCTACGTAAAGGTGCCACAAAGGCTGTAGTTTAAGTCAGCTTCCAAATGTACCAAGTGAGAGACAGTGAGGGTGGACTAAGGGCAGAGAGCAAGCCTTTCCAGACAGGCTATGAGGAATGACAGTGTTGTGAAAACAAGGTTAACACAAACAGGGTTGACAGTCAACAGTCCAAGTCAGGGTCCAATACTACGATCTAATGCTATGTCCAAGATTATGTCAACTTGTGTTTCTCTCTAGAATCCAAGACCTCTTGATTTCTAGAGTAAGAAAGTGATTTTGAGAGAATGAGTGAAAAGTCCCTTTAATAAAGTCCAAAGTCCACTATTTAAAGGAAACAGTGTGCCTGTGTCATCAAGTGCCAAATATCGTCCCATAGGAGTGACACGTCACTAGGGGTCCAAAAATACCGGTTCTCCGTTGGTCTATCAGTTCCTAAATTTGCATTGCCTTGCCCCACACAGCATCGCTCTACCTGTCTTGAGAAGACTGAAGACACCGTGATGGCATGATCAAAGTAAGCCCGTTTCCCCAACCACCGATCCAAGCCCTTACTGAATCCCATAAGTGTGTGTCAAGAGACGCGTAGAGAACTTGACAATAGTAAGGGTTGCCCCTGTAACCAACTGCCAGGCTAACTAGGCGCGATGCCTTTTAAAGACTTGCTTACATCCCAAAATGACCAGGGGGTCATCGTCCTGGGGGCACCGATGATCACCGGTAACGTGAGTGGACATGGTCGCAGCTCAGTGCCTAGTGTCATACAAGTCACCCCAGGCGTTGATAGCTTTATAGTAACGAGCCTATCCCGCTGTGAAGAGTCCTCATGCTGAAACACTACGAGCGGAGCCCCCGGAGCTGAGCCCCCCATAATGTTACACACTCTAGAGAGTGGGTCAAAGCATGTTCCACATCCATGGCAGGGGCGCATGGTGTGGTGAATGATTGTGGTGCCCGAAGGCCTGTAACATGATTATGGCGCATGGGCACGATGCCAACGGAACGAGACATTGATTGTGACGCATGGGGGCAGTGCCTACAGCACGAGACATTAATTATGGTGCATAGGCGCATTGCCTATAGCATGAGACATTGCTTGTGGTGCATGGGCGTGATGCCTACAGCATGAGACATTGATTGTGGCGCATGGGCGCAAAGCCAACGGCATGAGACATTAATTGTGGCGCATGGGCATGACAACGATAGTCGCGAGACAATACCTGGTACTGAGGGCACATGTCATGGAAGTGGCGACGACAGTCGTGAGACAATACCTAATGTCGGGGGCACATCTCATGGAAGTAGCGCATGGGCACAGCGATGACAGTCATGGAGACGGCGCACGGGCGCACGTCGAGTGCCCTGGAGATGGGAAGTGAACCAAGTGCGTATGTTTTACCAAAATGATAAATGTGAACTTTAGTAGAGACAAAGTTGGGAGTGATGATACGCAGTCATCGGTGAAGGGTCGCTCGGTGGTAGTGTGCGACTTTAGGCAACGGGCATCGCGGAGGGGGTGTGCGGCCACAGGTGATGGACGACGGATGCGCAAGGTTGGTGTGCAAGCATTGGTGAGCATCACGAAAATGTAACACCCCGTGAAGACAAATGTGTATGAGGGTCGGCCCATTGGGGAGGCCAAGGCTGACCCTAGGGGGTGGCCAGGGCCAAGGCCCTCCCTCAAAGGGGAGGAGGCCAGTGCCACTTCCCTTCTTTTGGTGGTTTTTGGGCATGCCAACGGTTGGTGTTTTAGTGGACAACAAGGAGTTGTGTAGTCAAGGTACGACAAGCGTGTCGCCGTGAGTTGCACCCACGTAATAAACAAGGTGCCAAAGTCACACACAAAGCGTACGAAAGCGAAAAATGCTCGAAAAAGGACATTGTGCGAGAAGTGGGAAACTTGGGGGGGGAGGGCTAATGCCAACCCCCATGGCAGGCTGAGGCTGACCCCATGGGCAAGGGAGAGGCCGAGGCCGACCCCCATGGGGTAGGCCAAGGCCTTTACCCTTTGACCTCATTGCTCTGGTCACGCTATCGGTCGATGTTTTGGGCAAAAAAGAGTTTGGGTACCCGGGGTGCAACGAGCGCGTTGCCATGAATCATGCCAACGTAACTAATAAGGTACCCAAGTCACATACGGAGTTCACGTAGCGAAGAACGTATGAAAATGGACATCGCGTGGTGAATGGGTGACTTGGGGAAGACCAAAGGGCCAACATTAGAGGGAAGGCCAAGGCCAACCCCTTGGGAGAAGCCGAGGCCGACCCCATGGGGAAGGCCAAGGCTTTTACCCCTTGACCCCGTGGCTCTAGTTGCCCCATCGGCTGATTTTTTGGTGAAAAGATGTTTGGGTGGTTGCTGCATGATAAACGTGCCACCGTAAGTCATGCCATCATGAAATAATTGGTGCCAAAGTCACACACGAGGTGTGCAGAGCGAGAAACGCACGTGACATAAGCGTGCGTCTTTTGACCAGTTCGATGCGTTGAAAAATTGACCATTGACCGTGTCTATATGTCACGCAAAATGGGACCCCTGATGGGCCCTTGACTAGAATAGGTTGGGAACACCTACATAACCCCATCTAGAGATTAAGCCAAATATAGCTTGTACCGAATTTGGAGAGAAGAAGATCGGGGAAGGGCTCGAGAGATACGTTGACTCTATCCTAAGTTAAGAAAGATTGTGTGACTGAGCATCACAGTAAATATTTGTATTAAGAAAACTCTTTTGAAGACTAAGGTCAAGAAGGGCACTCTTAAGACATAGATTTAGATGCGACAAAGACATTGACATTGACTGTCGTGATAAGGAAATCATAGGGTGCCTTTAGACAAAATGAATGCAAATGGAACTGGCCGTGCAATGGGCTGACCAAACAAAACGGACATTGTCCCGACTGTAAGTAAAAAGGAATCACAAGAAGCCCCCCAAAGAAATGCATGTAAATTATGCTAACCATGAACCAAAAGATAGATGCCAGCACAAATGTTGTGAAAGCATAATAACAGGGAGCCCCAGACAAAATTATGTGCAGGTGATGCTAACCATACAATAAACTGGAACAAACAAAGACAAACTTTACCATGATCGTCAAGAAAGGGGAGTCATAAGGATCCTCTAGACAAAATGCATGCATGCAAAATTGACCATGCAATGGACTGGATGACGACAGACTCTATCACGCCTATGGTGAGAGGGGAATCATATGGAGCCCCTAGACAAAAATGCATGCAGACAAAACTGACAATGCAATGAGCTAGATGAAGACTGAAAACACCATGACAGTTAAGGAGTGGGACTCACTTGGAGCCCCTAGACAGAAGTGCATGCAGACAAAATTGGTCATGTAATGAGCTAGGTGAAGACTGACAACATCATGACAGTCAAACAATGGGACTCACATGGAGCCCCTAGACAAATATGCATGCAGATAAATCTAACCATGCAATGGGCTAGAGAAATACAAACACTATCACGATCGTCCTGAAAGGCGAATCACAGGGAGCCCCTAGGCAAAATGCATACAACTAATGCTAAGCATGTAATGAACTGGAAGAAATAAGGTAGACATTACCACTACTGTCGTAAGAGGGGAATCGCAGGCAACCTTGTGATATCCTACAAGTGGGATAATTTGTGATTGACCTTATGAGACCCTGCCCATGAACTCATACATACCTATTTGGCTAGCCCTTTTGAGGGAGGCATTACCTTATGGTGGGTCTGTGGACTGAGTCATTATAGATGATATCAGAGCTAACTCTCGACAGCTCGAGTTTGGCTTTCCAGTTGGGTTGCCAATGGTTGGGGGAATTGAAGGTAAGCCCGGGTATATCCCCCATCAAGACGATGGTTGGGGCAACAAAGTGTATCCCACATAAGCTAGAGAGGAAGATTCTGGACTGGGTCTGAATGAACCTTAGCGAGGAAGTTAAGAAATAAGGTGGGGAGATAGTGATAACCCACATCGGATGCGGGATATTTGTGATTGGCCTTATAAGACCATGTCAATGATCTCATAAGTACGTACTTGGCTAGCCCTTTTAAGGGATGTAATGCCCTGTGGCGAGGTCGTGGACCGGGTCATTACAGCCCCAAGACAAGATGTAATTAGACTTAACCTAGTAAAACTATAACAAAAAGGAAAATCACATGGGAAAGCCACTTAAAGACAATAACAAAGAAGAACTTATAACAAAGTTAATATTGTAACGACCCAATTCACGGCCCTACTACAGGACAATGCCTCCCTCAAAATGGCTAGCCAAGTACGTACTTTTAAGTTCATGGGCAGGGTCTTATAAGGCCAATCATAAATTATCTCACACCCGATGTGGAATATCACAATCTCTCCACATTATGCCTTAGCATCCTTGCTAAGGCTCGATCATATAAAGCCCAAAATCTTCCTCTCTAGCTAATGTGAGATATACCCTGCTCATCCTTTGGTGCCCTAACCATCCTCTTGATGTAAGATATACCCAGGCTTGCCTTTGTTTCCTTCAACCATCGGCTATAAACTGGTTAGTCCAGCCCAAGGTTTTGAGAGTCGGCACTAATAACAATTGTAACGACTCAGTCCATAGCCCCACCATAGGGCAATGCCTCCCTCATAAGGTTTAGCCAAGTAGGAACTTATGAGCTCAGGGACAGGGTCTTATAAGGCCAATCATAAATCATCCCACACCCCAGTATGGGATATCACAAATATCCTTTCACCGTTCGGGAGCATGTTTGAGTTAAAAATCATTTAAATTGCCTAATATTTTAAATCAACCATTCACTTCAAGACCTATCCTCTTTTTCTTCAATCATTTTATCTTAGGCAATCGTACCCCATCTGTTGACACGTTTATTCTACCTAAAGATAGGAAGATCACTGGAATTTTTTTTATCAAAAAACACTTTAATTCCTTATCATTAGATACCATTTAACTTTAAAGAAAAAGATAGTTCTTAACTCTAATACACGAGTTCGGATTTTTAGGACCACCGCAAAAAGATTGGGCCCAAAAGATGCATAATGGAGATGTAGGTGCATAAGCTGCGAGGCTGATGTGTATGATGTGGGACTGTATAAGCTGGGATGCTGATGAGATCTTGGCCCATGATAAGCCAAAAGATCAAAGTATAATGATTGGGCTAAGGAAAAGTACATGACCATCAAATGCGTGATGGAAAGGCAAGAAATATAGTCAAAACGCCTCTTATATTATCATTGAATTGGTGGTTAATATATCAAACCATCATTCAAAATGGGGTAGACCAGATAGCTCATGAAAATCAATAGGGTCATCATCAAGTCACAAGAAGGTGAACACATCAGGTTTGGAAGATCAAGAATCAAAAGATCAGCAAGCAAGCCAGAGAGAGGGGAACATATCATGTCATAGCAAGCTCAAAACACTACAAGAAGCAGGGCCTTTAGTGACCGTATTTAGCGGTCATTAAATTATGATTTAGCTACCTCTTTAGCGACTGCTATTATTTGCAGTCCCTAGGTGTAGTCAAAATCTGGTGGGGTCAACTAAAAAACTGGCGCCTAATTTAGCAGCTGCAACTTCAGTCGCTAAAGTTAGCAATCGATTTTAGCGACAGTTGCAGCATTCACTAACTATAGCGACCGTATTGAATGACAGTTGCAGCAATCGCTAACTTTAGCGACCTCTCTAACGGTCGCTAAAAGTCGTTGCTAACATTGGCGACTGCCTTTAGCGACCGTTTGTGCGGTCACTAGATTGGAAGTATAAATCTTCTTTGGGTCGGCCTTCATTTTCTCTCTCTCTCTTTCTTCTTTCTTCTCCCTATCTGAACGTACGAACTGCCGCCTCCTCTCTCTCCCAACCATCGTGTAGCCACAGTCGAAGGCCACTTATCCGCGAACCCGCCCACACCAGCAAGCCCACCTCACCGCGAACCTGCCCACGCTGCCATTATGTCATTATTACCGACCGTTCCGCCACCAAGCCCATGCACTACACCGCCGCCAAGGCCACCATCAATCCCTATAGCATTTACATCTCCAGCGCGAAGTATGTTACATCAAGCCCACTGCAATTTCTGGATTTAACATTAAGTGGCTCCTGAGCGATTGCTAATGGCCTTTCTAGATTAGATTTTTGGGCTTTCTCAAATCCTTGATTATAGAATTCGAGCTTGTTTTAGACCTTAGATATGACTGCGGTTTGATCTAGAACAGTGGAAATTGTAGATATGTTAATTAACTTGCTTAACTAGGATCAGTTTTTGCAAATTTGCTGTCAATTTCAGTTGTTTTTCAATTTGCTGTCAATATATAGGATCTCATACACTACATTTGCTTGTGATAGGCTGACAAGTGGAAGAACCCTAGCGCATGTTTTGCGTCTGGTGGGCTTTTTAGCTGTAAGAGTACGTGTGAAATTATGGAAGTTTTGAGCTGAATTGGGCTAAAATTCTTGGTAAGGTTGTCCCAGTTTGATCCTTTTCATAAGGAATGGCAGATCGTTGTGACGATGGAGTCTTCGATTTGTGGTGGGTGAGTGGTAGCTAGAGGGTGGTGGGTGTCAATGCGAAGGCGGGAAGGGTTGACAAGGGAAGTAGCAGGAATGAGTGCAAGGATTCCAGTTGTGCATTTCATGTCGAGGATGAATGAATTTAGTACCCCTGGGCAAAGGTAAATGGTGAATGGATTATTCACTCAGCTACCACCGCTGGTTGTAACGACAGACTATCGTCGAGTGCCTATAGCTTTGACCCTAGCATCATCCGCATATGCAACATAATCGCTAGGTAGACAGTAAATTTTCTTAAAATGAGGAAAGTACCTTTTAGTTGCAAGCCTATATGATATATCAGTTAGCTTACATGGAAAATAAAAGATTTTCCTCTGATGTTGCATCAGTTAGCTTACATGATTTTTGTATTTTTCTCTGACAGGTGTTTAGTGAACCAAAATCATGACCTTTTGTTCTTAAGCTGTGTATGCGCATCGATATAGTTTGTTATATTATTCTTAAGCTTATATCTGCCTTGCTGACTTTTTGTTCGGTAGGTTGCTTGGGTTATTCTGGACATCTTTTTTTTTTTTTTTGCCTCCACGGTCTGATGCATCTCCTACTTGATTCATTTGGTGATTTAACCAGAAAACAATGAGTTGTATTATGAACTTCACTTTCCTTTTTCTTGTATTTGACTGCTCAGGGATAAATTCTGATAGTAATAATACAGCTAGTACTCTAAATATGTGTGCACTCCTTACTATGTACAGTTATGCCCATGGTCAAAATAATATCAACTATTGTTTTGATATGAACTCCTAACTAAGTACAATATATCTTAGAAGAACAGGACCTAATTTTTTTGGGCAATCAATCAAGACTAGTCTTATTCATGAATTGTAAGCTGGAATTCATGTAAAGCCATGCATGTTGGTGCTCAAGTAGCTCCTTTGTTTATGCTGTAACACGTATTTGATATGACGGGTTTACTCCTTCACTTTAGGTTTAATTTTATAAGATTCGTAAGGAATCCCTGGTTTTAGATTTGGTTCGCTAGATATGAAACATTAATAATGAAACAGAACCTACTTTTCAAGCCATATATAGGAGATGCTTTATAAGTGAAGCCTCTAGTGAGCTGATTATTAAGACTTGCTTTAGAAATAGTATGTACTTATGGAGAATGTCTGTAGAAGTGCAAAATCAACTTGTCTGCCCCCAATAGGTTGGTGTAACATATTGTAATATTTTTTCACCGCATCGATTAAGTAGAAGGGGTTTTGTCTGATATAGACATACCCCGTCAGTGTCAGTGTCGGACGCGATTTCGGTGTCTGTGCTACTTAGTTTATTGTGCATAAAGTAGCATTTCTTATCCTCATTTGCGAGCATTCCTCAAGTGAATTTTTTATGGAAAGACCTTTAGCTTTTTCATGTTTATTTTTAAGTGACTACCTAATATATTTTGTTCAAATTGAAGGTTAATTTGGAACTCGACTTGTATAGGTTCACTTGGTAGTAAGAGATATATATCATATCAGTGGATAGAAGTTGGATGCAACGGAGGATTGCTCCAAGTAGGATTGGGGTATCAGAAGAGTTTAGATAGGGAGTGAACGGGTTTATTCTTTTTGCTTTAAATCAACGAGACTTTATGGATGATGGCACAATTAAATGTTCGTGCAATGATTGCCAGCTGTTAAGTTAGAAAACGCCTGACGATGTGATGGGGAACCAATTCTGAGGGTACCGGTTAAGGTGCCCACTGAGGTCAAACAAGATAGTCCTAGAGATCTGGGATTTTCTCAACATCAACATATGGTAATGGAAGCCAGGCCTAGTGGGATTAACAAGGATAGCTTTTTTAATGATCGTAATCTTAATATGGAAGAAGAGCCAAACCCAAGTGCTGAGAAGTTTTATAAATTGTTAAAAGACTCTGAAGAACCAATTTGGAAAAGAAGTACAAAGCACACCAAGTTATCTGATGTAACAAGGATGCTACAGTTAAAGTCTAAGTATGGTCTAAGTGATGGAGGTTTTGATGCTTTTTTGAATCTTGATAAAAAAAATGTTGCTAAAGAATGAAAAGTTGTCTGACACGTACTATAGTGCTAAGAAAATGATGATGAAACTCGGTTTGGGGTACGAGAAGATAGATGCATGTAATAATGAATTGTGTCTCACTCTGGAAGGAGAATAATAACTTAAATGAGTGTCCGGTTTGTGGCCACGCAAGATATAAACCAACAAGTGGAAAGAAAAGGAAGGTCATATGGAAGATATTGCGATACTTTTCACTGACACCAAGGCTTCAAAGGTTGTATCACTCTTCTAAAACAGTAGAATACATGAGATGGCATAGCAATGTCCACAGCAAAGTTCCTGATTTATTGAGACATTCTGCCGATGGAGAGCCATGGAAGGAATTTGATCGCACACACCTATCTTTTGCTGCAGAGATTTAAAATGTGCAACTTGGCCTTGCTACTGATAGTTTTAATCTTTTTGGGCAATCTAGCACACCTTACTCTACCTGACCTGTGATTGTTATGAGATTACCACTCAGCGTACAAAATATTGGTTGTTCCTTGCCAATATGCCATAGGCCAAAACAGGAATTCTCCCAAAAAGGGTAGAACACTGAATGGTTCGGGAGTGTGCTTTCTCTCTCAACGCCCGTTTAAGGTCACTCATCTGGCCTGACTGTACCATATATTTCTCACTCGTAACTCAAGTAGTTAATTATGGGCGATCATCAGTACGTATACAAGCCATTTAATATACTAAGAAACCAAAAGGTCCCTTTAGTACAAGGCCCTGGATCTGAGAGTACGGTTTAAAGTTAGCCTTGTACGAGAAGGTTTAAGGGTTTAAACCGTTGCCCTCAAGTGGGTGGCCTATGGACAAACATGTGCATGTGTGAGGCATAGATAAAAAAGCACAAATACCGTAATTATATCACATGATACATGTTGTACAACATGAAGAAAATATAAAAGGCCAAATAGCAATAGAAAGTTTTTCAAGTCTAGTCCTCTTAGTTTTTAGCCCCAATGGAGTCACTATTGTAGCGAACTACCTCGTAAAAAAACCCAAAAAGGGAGGATTTTAAAGAGTCACCATCTTATTTAATTAAACTCTATAAATTAAGAAAAATCTACAAATGACTCTAAAAATGTCCCTAGTCTACCGAAGCAAAGAAACCGATTCGAGAAGTAAGTTATACGATTTGAAAATGTAAGGCACCCACCATACCCTTTCGGCCTCTACTTCGTTTATATTGGTTTTTGACCTTTTTGATATAAACATGCAACAACATAAACCCGACGTTTGTTTCTATATTATTGGTTTGAAATCGACATCAAGAGTCGAATAGACCTACGTATCCAGTTAGACAAACTAGAACCAAAACTATTGTAGTTCGACTCTGATCCTATGGGAAGTGACTTACACGTATATCTTTGGCTTAGAATAAAAAGGAGAATGTTTCTTTTTATAGTTTTTGTATATTTAAAATGAAATGCGATCGCGGGAAGTGGGAGACAATTCTAGACTATTAAACTGCACTAGAAAGCTATAAATATACCTCTCGAATCTGCTTGTCTCGATGACTCGAGAACACTCTGTGATGGATCCATGATGCAAGAGACTAAAAATTCCTTTGAAATGAGTATGAAGTGAAAATTTCTTTTAAGAGATGGTATACCACTTCTAGGAGAAATGGTATAAAAGCTTTAAGGAGAAAAAGCTGATATCCTTGAAAATGTAGGCCAAGGTGCCTATTTATAAAGCTCTGGGCTGCCAGAAATGATAAATATGGCCATACTAATCTGCAATCTGATGATAAGAGATAATATTTGACAAAACTTGCACATTGACAAAAGTCAACTAACGAGCCCGTTTGTCAGAAACCGGCCTATTCATCGATAATTTTGTAATAAGTTCTCCCAAATTTTGAGACATTATATAACCCTAATTTGGCATTTTGTCTCTGATTTTCTAGATGGGATGTACCATATTCGGCACTTATCTTCATAACATCAAGGATAATTCACAAAGAATTCCTAAAATCTTCTAAACAAAGCACAATCTAGACACTTGGACCAGACTGACGTAATGGATTGGACCGAGCCTAGTTACTGACTGGACTGAGCCTAATTACTGACTGGACCATTGGATCGGACTAGACCAAACTAGATTTGACAACTAGACAACTGGACTGGACTATTGGACTGGACTGCTAGATTAATGGAGAATTGGACCAAATTAAATTAATAAAGTTATATTACCAGGACTAACCCTTAATATTAAACTCTAATCGTTAATGAAGCCCAATATATATTTACTTAATAACAAATACAAAAAATGGGGTGTCTATATAAGAGTTAGTTAGTGTTGGAAGATTTTTGGCAGGCTTAGTCTAGTTTAAGGCCAAACCTGTACCCGTTCTCAAAGCACCCTAACTCCAAATTTTATCTTGTCTTTCTTTATTTTTGTGCTATGTGCGTTCAAAGAAAAGAGACATTTTACTTACGAATCTTTTACCAAGAAGCAGAAAAATTCTTTGGTAATAGGAAAATCAATAACATAGTGTTTAATCAACGAGTTCCTAATGAACTCCTAACCCTAGGACTAAGCTAATATCTACAACTCTCAATCTCATTTTTTGCAGGGCTTCTTTAGGCTTGGCTCATCGTTAGAGGATCTTGAGGCCTCTTCGTCCCGTTCTTCTTCATATTCTTCATCCCTGACTTGATGAGAATGTAGAGGCTCGATTATCATATTGCACATTTCATAGGTCTTGTGTAAAATGGTGATGACTCAAGTCGATCAGTAGACGGTCAACTTTTTAGAGCGAGAGGACTAAGGCTTTTTCCTTGGTCACGCTTGCGACCTCTTTCACTTTTCTTAGGGTCGACTCTATTTTACGAACAGGCCTATGGGTGACATAGCTCGCACCCTCATCTTTTGTCAGCCTCCAGTTCACACTACTAGAGTTCCCTCAGTGGAGGTCTCAAGAGCGGTAGCAACATGTTTGGATAACTAACGCATTGCCAAGCACTCGATTAACCACCCAATGGCGGCATGGAGGGAGTGGGTGCAGGTGCGTCAATAGTCTCTCCCAACGGCCCATACACCTCTAACAGGTCATAAGGGTAGGCACCACATCCTTCATGCTATGTATCATCCTATAGGAGTCCCTGGTAACCCGCTAGGAACTTGCAAATGAGAATCATTTAGTTAGAGTCACTAAAAGAGAAATTATGGTAAAAAAAAGTTCAAGATTATTGTCTCTGTTTGGGCAAACTCTTTTAGCCCCGGCACATCCTCGTACCTCTTAGGCCTAGGGATTGACTCCGTATCATGACCTTTTCCACTCAAAAAGACCATTACTTACCAACAAGGGAAGGGGATCCCCTCCACTGTCTCATCCTCCTTACCCTTCCCCTTTCTATCCCTAGCCGCCTGAGTGCGTTGAATCTCTTTGCAGATCAAACAGGGGAGGAACTAGATCCTCCTGAATAAGAGCCTCATATGTACGAGGGTCATTCGGCCACCTAAGAGAGGACACTGCAATCCCCCTCATAAGGCTCTGTCGTGGCCATTTAGTGTTACAGTCTGATACATGTCCATGGATGGAGCAGTTGGGATCCGACACGCGCCCACCGAGTGGTGATGGAATAGTATGTGCTCACACAGGTAAAACTCCTCTTGGGAATACCTCACCAATAGAACATGACACCAGGTGAGCTCCACCTCCTTAGGATACAGCTCATCCCCCTGGCACTTAGATAAGGATCCCTAAAAAGTAAAAGATATGAGTCTCGATTGATAGAGAATGAATATTAATTTGAAAAATCTACAAGTGAAATTTACCAGGTGTTGAGTAAATTCCCACTGGCACATGGCTAGGCCGATCTCGTCTCGTTGGCATGCCCATTTCCCAATCGTGGTGAACGCAACCCCAACACCTAAAAATCCCAAACATGTGATCAAGATAAATGATGAGTTATATACTATAGAGTGCATGTGGAATATCAAAAATAAAAGACAGAGAGTGGAGACATACTTCTATACATCACAATAGCACATGAAACTCGAGGACTGACCACGAGATACAGAACCTGTCGAGTGGTACAAATGGGCCATAGTTGTAATACCCTAATCATACTCCCTGATCTCTCCTAATCCTTCAATGCCCTCAGACACCAAAGCTTAACTGAGTCATCCTCGTTGCTAAACAACGTCTCTCACAGCACATATAGCAAAAACCCTTGAACATACTGATTAAATGTCATCTCATTGGGGTTCTCCAAGGTCATACCCTTATAATGAGAGCGGAGGGTTGCAAGCAAAATGGAATTTCCCTTTTTTGTTGGATGGCTTGAATACCAACAACTGCACCACAAAGTCATGGTCCTTGTCAAGATCATAGGCCCATGGGATAGGATTCCTAGCACGTAAATAATCATGATATTCACGAAGTCATACGGGTAATGGTGACCTCCCCAAAGGGTAGATAGGCTATGTTGTTGGAATCCCACTAATGCTCTGCCAAACTCAATAAGTGTTGTTTACTTTAGGTGGAAGCATGTAGCCCGTTCAGAAATAAATCAAAGCCGATTTTGGTGGGAAATCTAATGAATTTGTAAAGAAGAAATCTAATTGGATATGAATTGCGGTAGGGGGAATCCTCATTGGGATCGAACTTGAGAGATAAGAGGGTTTGTGAGATGAAGTATGCCTGAAACTCTAAAATTGCGCATAAAATCTGAACGAATAAACCGGTCGGTTTACCATTTAAATCTGTCAAACTCTCTGACTAACCAGCCGGTTTTTTTACATCTTATTTTTGGCCCTCCCAGCTCTCTAATCAATAGGCCATTTTTAGACGTTTTATTTTGACTTTTCCGGTTCTATAATCAATTGGCTGGTTTTAGACCCTTTAAAAAAATCTTGCATGTTTGTTTGAAATTTTTCTAACTTCATATTGGCTTGAGCAAATGCTCAGAAATTTTATACTTTGCATGCTTATATGCATGTATGCTTGCACATCATGTTGGTTAATTCAATGACCCTGTTAATGTAATAGTCGGTTCAATGATGTTGTACATATCAATTTGAAATGAATTTATATATTCGGCACTCAACAACTATCTATCCTTGGACAGTGTTGGCTCCGACTTTGAGTGATATCTTGGAATATTCTCATTATTGCATCTAAGCGACCAACCGGTTGAGGGTGTCGTTGGCTCTGGCTCTTGAATATTAGTCCTTATTTTATCAAACTATCTACCACTTGAGCATACCAAGGCTCTAACGGTCAGTCAAATCATCACTTGAACCGTCAAAGGTTCATATCGATTTGGGGGCAATGTTATTCTTACTATTTCAAGTTGACCACTTAAATCGATTTAGTGGCTTCGACATCTAGCCATACCTCTCTCTTGTCTTTTGACCATCCAAATTAATTTGGTAACTCCAGTAACAGGCAAGATTCCTTTTCGATACATCTAAATGACTAACCAAATTGATTTGGTGGCTCGGGATCTAGATATACATCTCCATCTGTCGACCACATAAATTGATTTGGTGGCTCTAGTAATGGACATAGTTATTCTTTTTGCACATCTAAACGACCATTCAAATGGATTTGATGGCTCCCGTATGTAGATGCAAGTTTTTGCAAGTTTTTGTTTGTCGACCATGCAAATCGATTTGGTAGCTCTGGCTATAAACAAATTTCTAATCAATCAACAATCTATCATCGTTGCTATTATTTCCGGCACCGAGCAATATCACTTGTTCCGAACTACCTTACTCTGATTCCTTCATGGGGGATACATAGGAAGCCCTATGAAGGTCCAACCTCATATCAGTGTAAATTATATGCAAGTTTGTTCAGAGTCTTCAGGTCTTTTTCGTACTTCCACTACAAAAATACGCTGTTTCAGATGATGTTTGCCCACGCAAAAGCTCGCTCACCGAGGGGCTTCATAAACACCCCATTTCTATAATCTTTAATTTATTAAATAATTATTGGGTTTTATTACTTATTAAAGTTTATTATGATGGGTGTAGGCTTAACAATGTAGCAAAACTAATTTGAAAAGTTCAACTAGTCCAATCCAGTCCGGTCCATTTACGTTGGTCCATTCGTGTTAGAAGATTGTGAGTTATTTAGACGATTTAAGATTATTTTGTGATTTATCTATGATGCAAGTGATTAATCCTTGATTTATGAGAAATATAAAGATAATTCCTAAATCTGGTAAATCCCATCTGATTATATCAAAGATAATCACTGGATTATGGGCATATAATGTCCCGAAGTTTGAAAAGGATATTAAGATATTTTGGAATGAACTGGCCGGTTTTCGACAAACCGGTACGTTAGTTGACTTTTCTCAGTTTGGGATTTCTATCAAATATTTTGTTTTATCTCCTGATCAGAGATTGAGTGGTCATCTCTACCATTCCTTATAATACCCCAAACCTAAGGTTGGTTTTATGATAAATCCTAGCTGACTATTCATTGGATCTTTAGCGCCTGTATGTGAGCATTATTATTTATGACCTTTAGTGACAATTTACAAGAACCAAAAATTATAAATTAACGAAGTTGGGTGTAATAGACAATTAACAAAAGTACATGGATAACTTTGGAAAAAATTATGTCTAATAAGAGTTATTTTATAAAAATAGGCAATTTTCTTCGATTTTGTTTTTTATGCTGATTAGGGTTCATTCATATAGAATGTAAAGGAGAGAGAGAACAGGAAAGGCAAAATTGGGAAGAAATTATATATATGTATATATATATATATACACACACACAGGGTAAGACTTTAACTAGATACAATCTCAGGATGCCAGTTGTGAATCCTCAAAGCATATCTTTTAGGAAAAACTCTGGGCATGCGTTAGTCTAGGTTTTCAACGCCATCACTCGGCAAACAACCATAAATGACTCGCTCCCACTTTTGTTAAAACCTTAGGATAGTTTTGAAAATTCATTGTGAAGGCATAATTAACTGGATTTAGCTTCTGGTCTTGGAGTAAGCATAATCGATTTTTTAGAAAACAAAAGGAACATAGTCTTTTTAAAACCAAGTAAATGCCATATGATCTCTAATCATGAATATATTATGCAGTTTTTTGTCATGCTAGACCCAAGATAACTTCATTCAATTCATAGAATGTTCATTTACCACTGAGCGTGTTCACCCCAGAATAACTAAGAGCTTGAGAGAAAGAGTTCTTACTTGATCTCTAATCATGAATATATTATGCAATTTTTTGTCATGCTAGACCTGAGATAACTTCGTTCAATTCAAAGAATGTTCTTTCACCACTGAGCGTGTTCACCCAGAATAACTAAGAGCTTGAGCGAGAGAGAGAGAGAGAGAGAGAGTTCTTACTTGAAGACTTCTACATAAATATTGCTTGACAATATTTGCAGAATTCAATGGAAGATGGGAAGCATGAGAGACTTTGAGAAAATTTTCTGAAGATTTCAATTGATTCTCAGAAGATCTCGATTTCACTTATCGATATCTACAAAAGAATTCTGCCTTCTCTTAAATAGGCAGAGGAAAGCTAAAAAGCCATCTACAGGAAATTTACATTATTGCCTTACTTTACACGCGTCTTGACACCCGTCTAAAAAGCTAAAGCTAATAATTATATAATGACAAACAACTTTTGAAAAAGTTATTGTCTGAAAGAAAAGCTAATGATTACATAATGACAAATAACTTTTGAAAAAGCTGTCTTCTGCCTATCCAGCTGTTGCAAGCTTTTCTGTCTTCAATTGTCTGTTCCTCAGAAGTAAAAGATGCTTATGTCTTGCTTTTATGTCTTCTTTTCAGAAAGTTGTCTGAGTGCGTTCATCCAGCTGTCTTGTTTTTCAGAAAGTCATAAAGATAGATTCTTGATGTCTTCAAATTTTAGTAGTACTTGTCCTTTTGTGTAAAGTGTCACGGGTCTTTGTTGTCTTTTTCCTTATTGCTTGCTAGTGTCGACTCCTTTAGCTTTGTTAGGTGTATTGTCTGTAGAGTCTGCAGAATCTTCTTCCTCAAGTGCTTTGGTAAGGGAAATACTGCTATCATCGCTTGGTCTTTGAGCAAAGTCCATGTCTTGAAAGATGTTTAATATTGCCTCAGCAGGTTGTTTTTTAAGATTATTAATTAGAAGTTTGTTTTTGCTTCTTTCTTGTGTGCTTGTATTCTTTTTTCCGTTTTTTCCAAACGGTCAGGGGTCTCAGGGTCTGATTTGTCTTTACCAGCTACCTGTGTATCTGAATTACGAATACTTTCTCCCGTATTCAAAGGATTTTCAGCGACTTTGGGCAGATCTCTAGCCATAATAGGACTTGAAGAGTCTTTACCAGCAGCCTGTAAAGCTGGACTAGAAATTCTTTCTCCTGAATTCAAAGGATTTTCAGTATCTTTTGGCAAGATACTAGCCATCACAGGACTTGACATGTCTTTACCGACTACCTGTAGAGTCGGACTAGCTATTCCTTTTTCCCCGGAAGTAGTGGGTTGAGATGACTGGTGCTTTTGTAAAAGAAATGTATATCTATTTTTCCAGTCATTTGCCTCTAATTCTAAAACTTGTATATGTGCCTTAAGCTGAAAATTTTGATAATCAAAAAGTGCCTTTTCAGAAGCTAAATGATCACATCTTGTTTTTAAAATATTATGATGTTTTATTAATGTATTGCAGTTTTCACAATCTGCAATAGTGTCTGTATTAGATATATCTTGGCATTCTGGACTAATATAATAATTAATGCCATAATGTGTTTTCATAAGGTTAGTTGCTTCTTGAAAGGTTAAAGTGTTTTTATAACATGGGTTAGGATGATTACCAACCCCACTAACCATGGCTTCAGGATAATGTTTAAAAATGTCTGGCATAACGCCTTTAAAAACACAATAAAAATTAAAATTTTTAGTGTCTCTTTATTTATGAAAATAGTTTTCTAATGCATTCATGGTATTTACAAACCATCAATTGTCTTTTTTAGTAAAAGATTGCCATAAATGATCTAAAAGGGTTTTCTGATCCATTGGAAAATGACCAAGTTTAGGGTCTTTTATTTGAAATCTAGATCCTACGTGTATAACTTCTAAGTTGTTTCCATTAAAATTAATCCCGCTTTTTCCTAAATTGTCTATATAACTAGAAAACTGTGTATGGAAAATCGGGTTAGGCTGGTTTACCTGTAGTTGTCTTGTATTTGCTGAAGATGAAGATGCCATCTGAAATAAAACAAGAAACTTGTCTGATTCTACTACTAACTGTATGGGATTATCTTAAGAAAAAATCTTTCTAGATAATAAATCTGCTACGGAATTGTCATTGCCTTTTACATGTTGCCATTCTATTTTTTCTATTCTATAATTATTAAGGGTTGCCAAAACTTTAATCCATCTATTTGTATATCTAGCATCTTTATTTTTATTGTATCTAACTATAGCCTCACAATCAGTTCTAATACAAAACTCGTGTTTGCTTATTAAAAGAGCTTTAAAATGTTCTAAGGCATAAATAATGGCTAATAATTCATAGTCTACACTAGTCAAGTATTGGTTGCTTTCTTTATATTTCTGCTAGCGTATCTATATAGTCTTTCTTCCTTTTTATTACTATATTTATTGGGTTTGCAGTATAAGACTGCTCCCCATCCTTCCTTACATCCATCTGTTTGGACAATTAAGTAATCATTGTCTAAAGGTAAATATAAGTCTGGTAATTGTTTAACCTTTTCTTTTATAATTTTTATTAGATTAATGTCTTCTGTATTAAAGTGTTTTTGTCCATTTTTCCGTGTCTTGTTATATAAAGGTCCTAGTAGTTTACTAAGATCTTTAAAATAAATTCTAGCTTGATTGACTAATCCTAAAAAAGCTTGTATTTTTTTAAGTCCTTCTAATTTATCTGGGAAGTCTAGAATCTTTTTAGCTATGTGCTCCTGTAGCTTGATTTTGCCATTTCTTATTTTCATTCCTAAAAACTTAACATTTGTTTTGAATAATTCAACTTTTCTCTTGCTTAAAATTAAACTATGTTTATCGAATAATTTAAATATTAGGTCTAAGTGCGCTAAATGTTCATTTTCATTTTTACTACAGATTAAACTATCATCAATTTATACTAATATGAAATCATTGTAAGGTCTAAAAATGTCATCCATTTTTCGTTGAAAAATGCTTGGTGTTGTTTTAAGACCGAAGGGCATAACTAACCATTCATATAAGCATTTGGGTGTTGTAAAGGCTGTCCACTTAATGTCTTCAGGCCACATCTTAATTTGATAAAAGCCTGATTTACAATCGAATTTGCTAGAAACTTTCTTATCTTGTATTTTGCTTAAAAGAAAAGTTTTGTTAGGTATATTGTAACTATCATCTCTAATATTATCATTTAGTCTTTTATAATTAATAACCATTCTGCTTTTACCCCTAACTATTTCTGCATGATTTCTAACTATAAATGCTGCTGACCTATGCTGACTATTACTAGGTCTGATTACTCCTAATTTAGACAATTCTTTTATATGCATTTCAAAATCTTCTGCATTTAAACTACTTGCTTCTATATTAGCTGTTTTGATTATATAATTTGGATTACTAATATCTAGTTTGCAATATATTTTGTTTAAATCCCATCATTAATGGGGTCTTCTCCTATAAAAGGTAATCTTTCTATTGCATGAATAATATCATATTTATTTGAAAACTGGCTTATCAAGTTATAACTTATCCTATTTGTATTATAATTGTCTTCATTGAAAGTTATGTCTTCTATATTAAGGCATTCATCTAAGTTTTCTATGTTTTTTAAACAACAATTTGTTTTTCCTTTACTACATTCATCGCATACTTTGTTTTTTCCTTTGTTTTGGCTGTTTTGGCTTTTTACATTAAAATATTCACCACCACGCTTCTGAGCATACTCTGATGGTGTGTCAATATTAATGGATGTATGTGTAGTATTTTGTGCTATTTGAATGAAGTCTTGAGTAATAGTTAAAGTGTTTTATTGGCTAATAAGAAATTAATTCCTAAAATAATTTTGCCTTCAGCATGTGTAGTTGGTGCGCAAAAGGCTTATTTTAAAGGATAAGGTTTACTTTGGGTATTGCATGGTGTTAGGAAAGTAATAGATGCTTGTGTGATATATTGGGAATAGGGTATAAGAGTATTCGAAAAACCTACTCCAGTTATGGGCTTATCTAATATTTTAATATAAGAAGTATTAACGATACTAGGATCAATAACTGTAATAGTGCATCCAGTATCTATAATTGCATTTGTTTCAGTTAATTTATCATAATGTTTTGCTTGTATTCTTGTTGTTATAAGATTATTAAATCTTGTTTTAGTACAAATTTTTTCTAGATTGAAGTCTTGTATTAGATGTTTACTATTTTCTCCTAGGTTTTCTGTATATTTTTCTTTTACTACCTACAAAATAGAGGTGATTCTATTCTGCATAACCTTTTGTTCTAAATAGATCTAATCGAGAGTTCTATTGACATTTTTATCATAATAAGTAATTTCACTTGCTGTATATTTTTACCTGTTCTATTTATATTTTTGACTATGTCTATATTATATTTTTGTTTTATGCATTTAGTGCATGTTTCTTTATAACATGACTGCATTTGCATCTAACTTTAATTGTTGGGAACCATGTGCATATATAACACGAGATTGTATCTAATCCTTTTTCTAATTCCCAATTGTGTGTACAATCTTCTTGTAGAGTTAGTTGATGTTCTAATGGTTTAAACATAAAGTTGTATATATTAGAATTTTTTAAGGAATTTATAAAAGTATCTAATTGGTCTGCTATTTCTACAAGAAGATTTTCTTCTTCACTATCACTACTCATAGAAAGGATGTCTTCTGTATATTCTTCTATTGATTTGATATTATATATGCTTTCTGTATCACTTAAAGTCTCGTCTACTTCTAATAAATCTTCATTTGTATTGTTAACTATCATAGCCTTTAAATTATTATTGTTTTGTCCCCTAAGACAACTAGAACTTAAATGGTTTGGTTCTCCACATGAATAGCATGTGATTTTGTTTTTATAAATTCTTATGTTATCGTATTTGTTAACATGTCTAGGATTTAAGAAGGGCTTTATAGCTCTACTTTTTCTTAAGAAATAAGTTTTTCTAGGTTGTTTTTGTCTTCGTAAGGGTTTTCTAGTGTATTTAGGTCTTGATTCTTCTTGACCGTAATGTTGCGGTGTATATATTTATTTATAGAAACTTGTTTCATTTTTTAGTTATCTAGCTATTTGTATATTAGTACATTTAGAAACTAATATTTCTATAACTTGTTCAAAAATACTTTCTAATGAAGGTGCCCATCTAGGGTCGTCATACATCTTTTTAATTGTTTCATATATTTCTCTTCGTAATGCGCCTGGGAGTTTATTTAGAAATTTCTCTATAACTCTCTTGTTCCATATATTTCCACTTTGGGATGCATAATAATAATATTTTTGCATAAATGGCTTTATATTATGCCAATTGTATAAATGAACTTGTTCTAATATTCTAGCTGCCTCAGTTTGTATTATAGTATCTCTTGTATTGGGATTTCTCCCAGTTAATATTAATTGTATAGTGTTTACAAAATTGTAAGGGTTTGTTCCTAAGTCTTCCATTTCCTTAAGGTCATTAGGAAATGTTTTTTGCCATTCCTCAAAACTGGCTTTAGCTATAGGGCCTAAAAACTGAGTCATATATCTAATCACTTCTCCTGTCTCTAGATTATCAGATTGCTTAGTTATAAAATTTGCTACTATTGCATCTTTCCATACTTGTACATAATTAGTTCTCTGTTGGGGATCTACTGATGTTATATTTAAAATAAAAGGTTCGGTTGCCTTTTGTATTTTAAAAGTTTGTTCTAAAGGATGGATGTCTTTTTCCTCTAGGTTTGTAATTAGGTTTATCAAATTTATTGTCTTCAATATTTGCACTTTGTCTTGGTAAATTTCCGTAAGCATATTGTGGTCTCATAGTAGGATGAGATGCATAAAATCTACTACCATTATTATTAGTGTTTCCTGAACTTACTCCACTATAATCCATAAGTATATATGGTGTTTCATTCATTAAATTATATTTTGTATTGTTTGTAGTAATTTGTGTATTAGTGGATTATGTTTCGAATATATTAGAACTTGTATCTTGTTCTTATTTTTCTAAACATTCTTCTATTAGATCTAAATCTTCTTCTAGTCTATCAAGGTCTACTGTGCTTATTGATAATGTATCATCTAAATCATTTACGTCTTGGAGGAAATTATCAACTTTATTTAAGGTTAAATTTGTGTTTCTTAGATTGCCTATTTCTTCTAAGGCCTTTTCTATGTTTTTATCTATTTCTATTTTATAGTTTGTTATAGATTTAAACATGTCTTTTTTGATAGGTTCTAAAGATTGTTGTATATTTATGTCTAAATCTTTTATACTACTTATTCGAAGGCGTCAATTCTGCCTTGCTGAATGCCATTCTATTTTTTCTATTCTATAATTACTGAGGATTGCCAAAAATTTAACCCATCTATTTGTATTTGTATATATATATATATATATATATATATATATATGAGCTGATCCGTTAATAGCGCTAACAAAATAGGAGAAGTTGCAAATGCAATCTGGCCGTCCAATTTGAAAGGATGGATGATCTTGATCTTTTTTTTTTTTTGCATTTTTAAAGTACATCCGCTACATTATGTAGCGGATAATTTTTTGATAGAAATACCCTCAAGCTTCATCCGCTACATTATGTAGCAGACTAGTTTTCACACCTTTGTTTCTCTTTCTCTCACCTTTCTATCATTATTTTCCTAACATGTTTGTCTCTCTCTCCCCTCTCCTTTTTCTATCATCAATGCTCTGTCCCTCTCTCTCTCCTTTTTCTTTCTCTCATCAGTATTCTCTCTGCAAAAGGGAATCCGGGACAATACCCGCACATGAAAAAGGGAATCCAGGAAATGACTGGCCTTTCTTCCCGTCATTATGAAAAAATTAGAAGAAGGCTGGTAAGAAATTTGGATTCTAGGTCCAGATAAGCCAGCGAACTAGTAGATCATCTTCTCTTTTCTGACTGGGGGCGGTCCTTTTCTTTGGGATTTGTTCAAAAGATAGAGCTATGATGCCTCCCCCCCCCCCCCTCGCTTGAATTTGAGCAGGCACGCCATTCTCAGATGGTTTGGAAAGATCAGTAAGGCATTTCAAGATGTTGAAGACTTTGCTGCTCTGAGTTAGGAAGCTTATCCGAGATCTGACCCTTGAAATCCTTTTTAGATAAATCAAGGTACTCTAACCCACTAAGCCTTCAAATCATTTTTAGATAAATCAACTCTGCCAATCTACTCTACACACCTATCTGGTGAATACACATCATGTATTACAAGTTGTTCATTGTCTCACTGTTGGCTAACGACCCATGTACATAATAAGAAAGGTGGGAGAGGAGGATGAGAGAGAGAAAATGGTGAGAGAAAAAGACAAACAAGTTAAAAAAGTGATGTGAGAGAGAGATAGAAAAGAGAGAGAGATATAAAGAGAGAGAAGTTAGAAGAAGGAGATAAAGGAGAGAGAAAGAGAAAGAAGTCAGAACATTAATGACAGAAAAATGTCTAAAAACTAGTCCACTACATAATGTAGCAGATAGACTCTTTTTAAGTTGGAGGATATTTTTGTCAAAAAATTGTTCGCTACATAATGTAGCGGACGTACTTAAAAAAATGCAAAAAAAAAGTTATGGACCAGGATGGACGGCCAGATCGCATTTGCAACTTCTCCTATTTTGCTAACGATATCAACGGATCAGCTCCTTATATATGTATATATATATATATATATATATATATATATATATATATATATATATATATATATATATATATATATAGCTGATCCGTTGAAAGTGCTTGCAAAATAGGAGATCTTGCTAGCGCGATTGGCCGTCCATCCCTTTGGGATGGACGGCCCAGATCCTTTATTTTTGCGGCGCTGTCAGTCGTCCTCTACATAGTGTAGCGGACGGACCTTTTTACCATCTTGCCTCTGCTCCCCCGTCCGCTACACTGTGTAGCGGACCACTTTCTTGGCCCCACATTGACAGCCAGTCGTCCGCTACACAGTCTAGCGGACGACTGACAGCCCTAACACAACTGACACATTTCCAGACGGGTTTGTACCTTCATTTCTACACACGTCAATGTTGTCGAAAATACTGTCCGCTACACAGTATCGCGGACAATACTTTTATACCCAAAACTTCCTCAAGCTCCTTCAGCTACAATTTTCTTCTCCTTCGGACTCGCTTCCATTTTCAGCTCCCTTCAAGCTTCGAGTAACACTTGCTTCAAGCTTCACTCAAGCAAGGTAAGTTTGCGAATGGTGAAGTTTTCTTTATGGATTGACTGGTAAAATATAATTTTATTTTGTTTGGACAAAAAAGTATAGATTTTTTTTTATGTTCTAGAAATTTGTCACTGTATTCATCAATTTGTGATGTTATACTCTAGATTTTTTGTGATGTTCTAGACATGATGTTCATAAAAAATGTGTAATTTGTTAACTCTAAATAAATTCATTATAGTTTAATTTGATTTTTTGGCATGATGAATTCGTCTATTTATCTTAGTAATTTTAATTTGTTATGTTCAATAAATTAATAATTGTTAATTTGGAGACACTTTTGAGATTATGCATACGGTATGTTTGTCATCCTAAATTGGTCTATTCGCCAAGGTAATTTTTAGGTAATATTTTCAGTTAGAAATGCCATTTGATTGTTAAGCGTAGTCTATTTCTACACAGGTCTTGTTTCACAATGTCTGATTTCGTGTCGAGCTCCAACGTCCCCGTAGATGCTAGTGATCCGTATCTAGGACGAACATTTCAAACGTTGGAAGAAGCTGAAGAATGTTTTCGAGCGTATTCATTGAGGGTTGGTTTTGGCATTAGAATAAAGACTACAAGAACAAGCAACGTAACAAAAAAGATATGCTCTCGCTTATACGAGTGTCATAGGGGCAGAAACCCATTGCAAAATGAGACACGCGTAGGCAATGATGACAGTGATGATGAAATAGGATATCCGCGTAGAAGACGGGACTGCTTTGAGCGCACAAATTGCCAGGTCAAGATGTTCGTAAGCTACAAACCCAATCAAGATCATTGGCTTATTACCAGCCTGGAACTGGCACACAATCACCCGTTAGTAACTCCTTCTAAGGTGAGTCAGATGCATCAACACAAGAAGATGGGTAAGGTCGCGAGGAGCCTAATTCACACAATGAGCAATGCGCGAATTGGACCTACTGAGATTGTTAATGTTCTTGCTGAACAGGCTGGGGGAATTCAAAATTTAAACTTTAACACGACAGACGTTCGTAACGCGGTCCGAACCCATAGACGAGCCGCGTATGACCTCAATGATGCGCAATCGACAATGAGCCTATTGAAACGGATGCAGATGGAGGACCCGCAGTTTACCTTCGATTATAAACTTGACGACGAGCATCGAGTTAGTACAATTTTTTGGGTCGACGGTCGTTCGAGGCTAGCTTATAAGCATTTTGGGGATGTCGTGACTTTCGACACCACATACCGTACCAACAAGTACTCGATGCCGTTCGCTCCTTTCACCGGCGTCAATCATCATTATCACTCCATCCTGTTCGGGTTCGCCTTGTTAAGGGACGAGAGCGAGGGTTCTTTTGTATGGTTGTTTAGGACGTGGCTGGAAGCAATGAACTTCAAAGCACCCAAAGTGATCATCACCGATCAAGATTTGGCAATGAAGAAGGCTATTGCGACCGTCTTCCCAGACACTCGGCACAACTTGTGCACTTGGCACATAAGCAACAAATACCCGGAACGTCTGCATCACGTGTACGCAAAGTATCCAGACTTTAAACAGGATTTTGACAAGTGCATTACCAAGTCATTAACGATTGAGGAATTCGAGGAGAGGTGGGAAAAGCTTGTTCGGGATTACTCATTGCAAGACAACGAGTGGCTCCAGCACTTGTACGAGCACAAAGAGCAATGGATTGGCGTTTACACGAGGAGGTATTTTTCAGCGGGCATGAAAACGACGGGCAGGAGTGAATCTATGAATGCCACGTTCGATAGTTATGTGGGTACAGCTACCAATTTGAAGACTTTCGTTGCATCCGCACAAAAAGCGGTAGCTTCGTTGTTCGTAAAAGAAAGGGCTGCCGACTTTGCAACAACGTACAAACAAAGGAGAAGGTTGCTCGAGACCCCGCTGGAGCTGAACGGTGCCAAAGTCTATACGAAGGAGATCTTCTTGCTATACCAAGTAGAGCTGCGAAAATCGGGACGATACAGTATAAACAAGGTGGCAGAAATGTCTACGCGTGAGTACAAGGTTTATTCGCTCGTGAATGACCTCGTCCCTGAGAAGCTGCGCAGAATTTATACGGTGAGCCATGACACATTGACGGATTCGGTGACATGTGTTTGCAAGAAGTTTGAGTTCCACGGCATCCTGTGTAGACACGTTCTGCGGTTTTTCACCCAGAAGAATATCAGGACAATCCCCGATAAATATGTCCTGCCACGGTGGACGAAAGGTGCAAACAGGTTGCACGGTACCATTGCCTTTCCGGAGCACCCGTATACTGACTTTGAAGAATCAGAGACGTTGCGGTATAATCATCTGGTGACAATGTTCACCCGTTTGTCCGTAAAAGGTGCTGCTACAATGGCCGGATATAAACATCTCCTCGAGGTAGCTCAGCAGCAAGAGCCCATCGTCGACCAGTTGGAAGCAGCTTCAGTCAGCAATGCGGTTGACACTGAGCCTACAACGGGATCAGAAGATGACGAGCCGGGGGAGGAAGACGACAATGATATCCGGCCTTTGGACCCAATTATATCGCAGACGAAAGGACGCAAGAGATCTACGCGGATGAAGAGCTCTATTGAACATGCAACTCAACCTAAAAAGCTGAGAAGGTGTGCATTGTGCAACAAAATGACCGACCATGACAAGCGGAACCATTACAAGGCACTGGGGATAAGTCCAGGGGTTTTGCAAGACGAGGAAGAAGATGAGGCCGAAGATGAGGAAGAAGCAGCTGCAGTGAACCTTTAGTTTTTTTGTATAAGCCATCAAGATTGTTTGACATTTGTAATAATACGTAATATTTGATGAGATTATCTTCTTACCGAAGACTGGAAGGTTATTTCTAATGGATGGACCCATTCACAGATTAACTTAAAAAAAAAATTTTGGCTTGCCCCGTCTGCTACACTATATAGCGGACGGCGCACCAGAGACCAACATTATTGGGATTATAAAGTGTCCGCGGCACAATATAGCGGACAGAAAACTGTTGGTATGCCTTCTGTCCGCTACACAATGTAGTGGACGTCAAACTCCTATTAAATACCAATCAGAACGGCCTCTCTTTTTCCACCCGTTTGTCTCTCTCTCTCTCCAACGTCTCACCCACCCGCGACCCCCTCTACGGCGACCGTCCGCATGGCTTCTCTTCGGTGAACAGGCACTTCTTCAAGGTCATGGTGCCTGGGTTTCATACCGAACTTGTAGGCATCCCTCTTACTCTGTGTTTTCGTGTGTGTTAATTTTATCTTTGCTTAAAAAGCTTACCTGTCTTATAATGAATGTGATAGGCCATACCGGTAGCCTTCTGCAGATTGCTTACCACACTTTGGCGCGAAGCCACTTGGGTCGAAACAACTTTAACCAGTAGCAAGGGGTCATGGCTTGTTAAAATCAAGAAGAAGCGCGGCCAAGAGCAACTTTATTTCGCAGAGGGTTGGAGTAATTTCTGCGAGCAGCACGAGCTCAATGAAAGGGAGTTTGTAATCTTTGAACACAAGGGGCTATTTAGGTTTCAAGTATCCGTGTTTGATCAAAGCACCTGTGAAAAAGTTTTCCCCCAATGTTGAAACCTAAATTTGTGTTAATAAATTTGTCTGATAATTTTAGGTTCTTAATTGTGCATTTGAGAATTGTGATGGTCAATTGATGATTTGAGGGTGTCAAATTTTTTATGGAATATCATGCGCTTGAGAATGTTGAGATTGTTTAATCCGTTGTTAAAGCACTTATTCCATTGCCAGAAACTACCAACTCGAACAAAGTCTGACCAACAGCTAAAAATACCAACAACTAATTTTTTTTTTTGCCTAACTGTCCGCTACATTGTATAGCGGACAAAAAGCAGATGTCCGCTACACTGTGTAGCGGACGGCGCACAACTTCCAAATTTTTTACACTTTTTTGCGCCTGTAGTACCCCACTGTCCGCTCTAAACTCCAACACTAAAAAAATCTTTTCACTACCCCTTGTGTCCGCTACATTGTGTAGCGGACGGCGCAGCAGAAACTCTTAACCCCAACACTTAGAAAAATTTTTCACTTCCCCGAGTGTCCGCCACATTGTGTAGCGGACGGCGCAGCAGAAACTCTTAACCCCAACACTTAGAAAAAATTTTCACTTCCCCGAGTGTCCGCCACATTGTGTAGCGGACGGCGCAGCAGAAACTCTTAACCCCAACACTTAGAAAATTTTTTCACTTCCTCGGGTGTCCGCCACATTGTGTAACGGACGGCGCAGCAGAAACTCTTAACCCCAACACTTAAAAATTTTATTGTTCATAAGACCACACCTGAGAGCAAAGACAAATTAAATAAAGTATCGTCAAATTTTATTGTCGATTCAACCAAAAAAAAACGAGCACGGTAATCAAGAATTGTATGATATACCTGCAATAGCGAGAGACATGCACATATCGCTTTGGAGTCGGGCCTCGTTGCCTTGTGTAATGCTCGGTACAGGTATGCAAGAGTTGCGGCTCCCCAGGCATAATCCCCAACCTCCAGCAGGTTACCCAACAACGGTAAATATTTGACGCTGACGGTATTCTTCGACGTTGTTGGGAACAGAATTGCCCCTATCACCCACAAGAGGAAAGCTTGTGTGTACAGCACAAGCATCTGATCCGTGTAGTTATCCAGCAGAACCTTGTAGGTATCTACCAACCACTTCAACTTGATACCACTAGTGCTAAATTGATCCTGGGGTATCGAAGTAAGAAGTCCCTAGCGGTCCTCTTATTCGTTGCTTCCGACGGAGGAGCTATTACCAGCCACCCCGTCACCGGTAACCCTAAGATGAACCCTACATCTTCTAGGATAATTGTCATCTCTCCGAGAGGGAAGTGAAATGTATTCGTTTCACTTCTCCACCTTTCAACAAGGGCACCTATTAAGTGCCGATCAAGGTGTTGAAAGATCTGCCCATGCGTGAAAATCCCAAACCCAATCCCACGCAGTAATCTTCACTGGGTTCTGTTCAATTTCCATGCTTTAAAATTATCGGATACTTCTACCGTGTTGAGAAGTGCTCTTTTCCTACGAATTAATAAATACAATTTAAGCAAAATAAACGATATACAACGTTCCCAAGAATAACAAAGTTGATAAAATAAGTATCTTACTCCACCATCCCATATGAGCGTACTGATATGGTTTGCTTGGTCGTATAATACGGACGGATCTTCTGGTTCAGGGTTGAAATCCATTTTTGGCAACTGAAATTATGAAAAAATGGCAAGGTTGGAAGCGTAAACATTCTCAAACATACAACGCTAGCACAGTCAACGCTAGCATATGATCAGATAATACTCACATAAGTTCGCATGCTGTGTATATGCAATGTACATAGATACAAACAGACACGGAATGGGATTTTACAAGTGAAATCACATGAACAAATAATACGCAATACACAACACACACACACACACACACACACATATATATATATATATATATATACATTGACAAACGCTAGCACAATGCACCGCGCACACATTCAAAATCATGCATAAGTCACAATAACAACTCTAGATTATGAACAAATAAAGGATTGGTTTGTGAACTTACGTGATTGATTCGTCGATTAAAGGATTTCTTGAGAAGAAATTGCGCCGATCTACTTGCCAACGCCGCTAGAAGAATTGTGAGAAGAAGGAATGAATAGCAGTTTAGAAGGAATGAATAAGGGTTTCGAAGTAATGAAAAGAAAAAACGGTCCGCTACACTGTCTAGCGGACGGTGGGATAAGGCGTGCATCGACAGGACTGATGTGACAACTGATTTGACGAAAACAGTCGTCCGCTAGACAGTGTAGCGGACGACTTTTTGGCTGTCAATGTGGGGCCAAGAAAGTGGTCCGCTACACAGTGTAGCGGACGGGGGAACAGAGGGAAGATGGTAAAAAGGTCTGTCCGCTACACTATGTAGCGGATGACTGACAGCGCCGCAAAAATAAAGGATCTGGGCCGTCCATCCTTCGGGATGGACGGCCAGATCGCGCTAGCAAGATCTCCTATTTTGCTAGCGCTCTCAACAGATCAGCTCCCATATATATATATATATATATATATATATATATATATATATATATATATATATATATATATATATATATAAAGATTTACAAAGGTGCATTGATTTTTGAAAGAGTGTGTGTGTGTGTGTAATAGAGAGAGAGAGAGAGTAGATAAGAGAAAACAGGAAAAGAGGTAGAAAAGGTAGCCGGACCTTCAATGCCGTTAGTGTCTCCGGTCAACCCAGTAGAGATTAATTTTGGCTGGGGTCTCCACCTAACGCCACTACCATATGCCTTTTGCACATCACTAATGCCATTAGACACCGCAAGTAGCACCACCCACTACTAGCGACACTACCTTTCATCCTCCTAATCTCCATGCCATACATCAAGGCTGGTCGACCGACTGCCCTGATAATTTGCTCTACCACTGATGAATTAATAATTTGGGCTATTAATTATGGCAACGATGGTAATAAATCTTGTGAACAGATGGGGTTCTTGTGATTTGATTCTGAAAAGGTCACCAAGAAAGAAAACTGGTGCCAGGGGTTCACTGGAGATGGTGGTTGTGCATGGTGGCCATGCCTGTTCGTGTGGTTCTGGCATGTCAGATTGTTTGTTACATGAGGGTGGGAAGCTGTGTGATGAGTGTGTGCATGCACCGAGGTTGTGCAGTGTGTGGGTGATAAAGTGATTTGCGGGCGTATGTACTTAAGGCTGTGTGAAGGGTTACATGTGTGTGCTACAGTGTGGTGGTGGTGTGTGTACAGTTGTGTTTATGTTGGTATGTTGGCGTACGTATGTGTGATGAGTTGCAGGTTGCCACTAGCGGCAATCCGAAGAGGGGATGCTGACGAGACCAATTGGCTTTAGTGATGGTGGTACTAGAGCAACCAACAGGCATCCCATCATTGTGGGTCTTAACTCCAACCACAGTCAGTGCTGATTTTCACTAATCATTTATCGCCGTAGACGTAAGGAGGCGCTGTTATGGCGTACTTTCAATTTGTCACTGTCATCCTCTCATCAACCCGTAGCTGTGGTGAAGTTTGGTGGGTTGGGTCGTGGTACGATAACAGATGGTGTGGCTGATTTGGTGGTAATTGGTGATCAGGTGTGTAACTGAGGTGGAGCTATGGTGGTTGCAGTCAGGGTAGCACCCAATGCTATTGATTCAGCGACTGCGAGGCTACAGGTTTTTGGTGGCATTTTATATAGATTGTGAAATAGTTTTGGTGGTATGGTTATGTTGTTGGTGATATTGTGTATTGGTGGTTTAGTGGCGGTTCTTACAGCGACTGGATTGGACTCAAGGGTGGTGGTGTGTGTGGGTAGAATGTTTTTGTGTGTGTATGCAGTGTATATGTTTTGGTATGTTCTAGGGTTAAATACACGTAGGTACCCTGAAACTACCATAAAGTCTCATTTGAGAGTCCCAAAGTTTATTTTTTACACATAAGGTCTATAATTTCAAAATTTTGATAAATAAGGACTTCAGTCCATGTTCCTAACTATCTAGCCATTTTCGTCAGGGAAAATTTTGTCAACTTAGCTTTATTTGTTTCAAAAACCCTACCACTGCACCCTCTTCTCCTTCTCCGACACCGCCATTGTCGACACCATTGTCTCTTCCCCCTCCCTACAGTTCCTCCCTCATTGGCCTTGCCCTCGACCGTTTCTGTCGCTGCCTCCTCGCCGTCATCCAGTCCCATCCCCTCCCTTTACTACTCCTCTTCTGCCTTGCTGCTTATGACCTCCCCTCCTGCTACTGTCTCTTCTTCACCCCCTCCACAAGCCCAACCCCACCGACTTTGTCGTAGGTGCCAATGCCACCGCCGTCAACTTATCCAGCAACACTTACATTACAAACTCTGCCGGCAACCTCATCTGGAGAGTCAACCTCGAAGGCGAAGCCACCATCCTGTCCATATCCCTGCTTTTCACGGCCAATCCAGTGGAGCACGGCATGCTGTACAACCAATCGAATACTAGGGTTGGCGATTTGGTTTGCGATGGTGTTGGCAATTTGGTTTGCTCTACAACCAATTGAATTGGTGTGATTTGGTTTGCGATGGTGTTGGTGATTTGGTTTGCAATGGTGTTGGCAATTTGGTTTGCTGTACAGCCAATCGAATTGGTGTGATTTGGTCATGGTTGGGGCTTGGGAAAAGGGCTGGCTATGATGTAAATTGGATTAAACTAGGGTTTTGAAAAAAAATAAAGGTGACTTGACAAAATTACCCCTGACGGAAAGGGCTAGATCCTTAGGAATTTGGACAGAAGTCCTTATTTATAAAAAAAATTTGAAATTACAGACCCTGATGTGTAAAAAATAAACTTTGGGACCATCAAGTGAGACTTCGGAGTAATTTCAAGGTACCTACGTGTATTTAACCCTATGTTCTAAGTAGTAAGGTGTATTTCTATGTGTGCAATTGTTGGTGTGAGTAGCATGTGTGCACTGTCTGTGTAACAATTTGCATTATGTTATGTATAACGTGGAATGTGTAATGGAATTGGTGGTTTTTGGGTGTAGAATAGTAACATCAATGGTAGTGCACTGATTTTGGGGTTGTTTGAAGGTCGCACATGTAAAGGAAGGTTGGTTATGTAAGCTAGCAGCTGGAGTGTTGGGTTTTAGGTGGTGGTCAATGACAGTGGCGATGATGGGTTGGTTAATAGGTGCTAAGGTCTGTGTGTGCATACATGGTGGGTGTATATGTGTCTGCGGATACTTTTGTGTGTGTGTGTGTGTCATTATTGAAGTTATGAAAGTGCTAAGTGGGTGTTGAGATCTCTAGAAATTTTCAAATGTTGAGGAACGAATACCTCTTCATTGTATGTATTCATGTATGACTGTGTATTTTTTCCACTTCGCTAGATAGTAATGAAATTGCTAATTGAACCTAGAAAAATTAAGCATATTTGTAGATTTTATAGTATCTCGTAAAATTAGGAATTACTAACAAGATTCCCGTCCAAAGGAAGAATTTAGTGGTTTTTATTTTCAATTTTAGTTTTGATTGCTTTCTTCTTTTGGGATTTAAGGTTTAGTGAAGTTTTGTTATTAGAGGTCAATCTAACCTTATTGTTTAAAAGTTTCTTAGATTCATGATGCTTCTATGAATAACCACCGGGATTAAATTCTCATTGTGCTTCATATATGATGTTGGGTGTCGATGTGTACTATGTTGTGCGTGTACGAGTGTGTGTATTTGTGTGTTATGATGTTTGCATGTCTATCAGTAGGATAGGTGCGTGTGTGAGCTGTGTGGCGAGTGTATAGCTGTGTAGTTGGTGCACGGTTGCATGCTTCTGTTTACTATGCATTGAGTATCAGGATGCTTGGAGGATTTTGGAAGTGACTGGTTGTTTGATTGGAAAAGAAGTTGGTGGAGGTGAGTTGTTTAGCTATGTGGTACTGTATGTATGTGTGTCTCGCTGTTTAGAACAGCAGGGTGGTGAGTATGTGTGTAATTACTAGTCGCCAACCAGTGGAGGGGGTGTTGTGAGATTAGAAAGCTAAGCTGAGAAAAGAAAGAATTTGAAGAAAAAAGATAGATTTATTCTGTGTGACTTTTGAAAAGAAGTAGAGAGGGGTGCTTTGACTACTAGCTCGTTTGAGAGAAGCTTAGAATGACGTTAATAGTTCTTTTTCTCAGAAGTAGCAAGTGATCGCCGTGTTAGATCTTGGTATCGAGGAAATGTGTTTGTTAAGGTAAGTGTGACCTTTGATCATTGTTCTCTTACATATATCACATATTTATCTATCTTCTAGATAATAATGTATACCTAAAATGAGCTGCTTTTATTGACTTTTATTTTTTATTTTTCTGAAGAAGGAATTTCTTACCAAACTGCTTTTAAAGACACTTATTTCTCGTTAAAATCAGACCAGCATGTGAAAGACACTTGTTGTAAAGATTGTCATGAAATTTGGATGTGAAATGCTTAATGCAAAGTTGTTGTTTTTTTTTGGATTTGATATGTCTTGGAATTAAAATGTTTCGAAATAATATGGAAATGAAGTGGGATGGTTTGACAATTATTGGTCCAAAGTTTGTACTTACGGTAAAAGAAACGGGTGGTTTTGCTTATTCGTTTGTTGTGCCCTAGATCTAATAGAAGAAAGTTAGATTTTGGGTCCTTATTAACTGGACGAAAATTGACGCGTAGTATTGCTGCTAGTGGTCGGCCCTGCTTCCGATAAAGTGATTATTATCTTGAGGTGGGATTCCGGGTCCAAGACAATGGGACCAAACACTGATCGCAACAAAAGTTGGTGTTTGGGCTAGAAATTTGTTATAAAGATGTTTTCATGCTAAATCGTTTATTACCCTCAGAACTATTTTACGAATGCTATATTATGCTTGATCAAATAAGTTTCACTTAAAAAATATTATTTCTCTGTAAGGTTGCTCTTTTGTTAGCTAAGTTATTATTTGACATGCTTCATTCCACTTAGTGGGGTCACTGGTCACTTACTGAGCCCATAAATCTCACCCTTTTATTTATCATTTCAGGTTTGAAAGTAAGGTGATGGTGACGAGTGTAAGATTGGAAACCTAGAGTGGAGCTCTAGAGACTGCATTAGAGAAGTTGAGTTCTGGCATAAGTGTTTTGTAAGAATTTTTGTATTGAAATTAGAAATAAAAATGTATTTGAAGTAAAAGTTTTACTATGGTTGTATTGTTTTAGCGAGTAAGGCCTGGTAGAGCCATTGGAGAGAGTCAAATGAACTTGCAGCAAATCTCAGACCTAAATCATGGGCCCAGTTGTGGGCTTGAGTCGTGATGGAATGATATCAGAATATTACTTTCTTGTGATATTTAGAGTTTAAGTAATGATCTTGCTTATTGGGTTATGGAATCCTAACTTATTAATCCGACTCCTGCAGTATGGTGTAATATTTGAAGTTTGCTGAGATTGCACAAACACAACAAAAGCTAGGTTGTCTTGAGATAGGCTAGGGCAATCTGGACTCACAATCATGGTCGATCAAGTAACTGAAATTCTTTCACTTGTGCTTCTCATTTGAGGACTTCTTTCGTTCAGATGAAACTGGTTTCATTGTGAGGAGAATATATTTCTAGTTGCCAAAAACCTAACTAAGGTTGTAAAGTAGCATGAAACATAATAGCTATAAGAGATTATGTAAGTATATGGTTTACACAACTAGTATAGAGACTTTAGGACTTTTGGACGGTGATGTGGTCTCTTGTAGTTATGCGACCGTTAGAGCATAAATGATGTCCCCCTCCCCCTTCACCCCCTCTCACACACATTGTCTGCCCCACACTTACACACTCCTTGCACATCACCCCACCCTTTCCCCCTACACCATTTCAACCTTATAACCCACCCCCACATACTTTTGCACCTGGCCTCATAACACACACATAAACTACATAGCAACATTGTTGCCATAGGCTTCCCCCTTCCCCACGTATGCACACAGCCCCTCACCCACTCACAAATACACACAACACCAACCCACCCCTTCCTCCTACACCTTTTCTTCCTTATCACCCCACCCATACCTACCTCTGTACCAAGAAAATCAACCCAAACCACACAGTAACACTGTTGCTATGGCAACAATATATCCCCCCCCCACAGAGCACACATCACCCACATACATCACATACAACATACTGACATACCTCTCACACCCCATCCCTCTTTAGCAGCCCCCACCCCCTAGCTAACCTTCCAGTCCTTTTTATCCTCCCACACACACAAAATACCATTCATAAACCCACACACCCACGGCTAGGTTTTCCACACACACACCATAAAATACACACACAATTAATTCAACTACGAACCCTAATTGGAAATGAGGGGAGGCAGGGGGAGAGAGAGAGAGAGAGGAGGGAAGGGGGAAATGCGCAATTTTCTTCTTCTTTTTCCTCCTTTCTTCTTCCTCTTTTCTTCCTCCGTTCTCTCTGCCAATCCTTGCTCTGTTTTTCTTTTCTTTTCTTCCTTTCTTATCTTTCTTTTTTTTTTCCTTTTCTAAATTCCACAAATTCATTTTCTATACTTTCATTTAGTTAGTCATCCTCCTTTTAAGTAGGAGGTGTCAAACCCTCCTTCGATTCTCCCCACAACATGACACATTTTTGGCCACTAATTACCATATTTGCAAAATTGCAATTTAGTTCTCAACTTTCAATAATCACACTTTCACCCATAAACTTTCATGAAATTACACTTTGGGCCCAAAAGCCAAACTCGCCCTCCATTTTCATTCTACTTACTCAATTATAGATAAAAATAACACCATCAATGAAAGTAACGCCCTCAATTAATCTAATTCTCGGTTAGATTAAATTATGTATTACAATAGCTTTTTGTTTGGTAAGCATCGTGGTTAGGTTCCCCATTCCCTTTATGCTTAACGCATCTGTCACCACATTAGCTTTACCTAGGTGATATATTATAGAGCAATCATAGTCCTTGAGAAGTTCCAGCCATCTCTTTTGTCCCATGTTGAGTTCTTTCTGGTTAAAGATATATTTCAAACTCTTATTGTCGCCACCCCCAGAAAGGGTGCTACGCTAAACCAGCTAGTTAACATATACACCTCAAGGATAAAAAGAGCCAAGACTTCACCGTCCATCTTCCCGTCACTGCCCAGTCCCAGAACAAACCACAATAGTAGATCCCATCAAAACCATGTATGGAATCGCCAAAATAGAACTTCCAGACTAGATCCCCTCGCCGAGGAACCCAAAACCAACATAAGCATCCCAACCCAAGACCATCTCGGACCACCAATATCCGTCGACTGAAGCTACCTCTGATAAACAATGTGACGACCCAAGTTGTTAATCACCCAATTCAATATCTTCCAGCAAAATCACAACGCAATCCCAATCAGATTACAAGACTCAAGTGGCCAATATTATATCTTCAACGTAAGACGAATAATCCCAATCAGACTACAAGCCCTAAAAATAAGTTATAAAAATTTCTAAAATCCCAAAACTACATATCCCGCTCACATCCCCGCTTGCATGTGCTCATCTAATTAATCATCTGCACTGGAAGGGTAAATGATGGGGGTGAGCTGGGTAGCCCAATAAGTGGAACAATCATAGCACCATTAGATCAGAATCAAACACGCTAAACAATTCAACATCAGTTAATATATTTGACGGTCAAACCATCAACACAACCGTGGCTTAGTACCCCGAACAATTAGTAAACCAATTTAATATCAAAGTTGCACATCAAACATACCACTTCAGCATCTTGCTTCTGGTATCCTTAAAGGGATCCGCCAAAGCTCAACTGTATTATAACATAGTATGCACATAGACAAAACACTAGAGCACTGTCATTGATTAAAAGTACTTAAGCCACGTCCCGCAAACACATTTCAAAAACAAGATATTTACCAATATTCAAAACAAAGCATTGGAGCAAGATTCTAAAACAACATTGTTTAGGAATACGACGAACATTGAGAAATAAATAACCACGTGATATGGAATTTTCCTTACCTAAATCACGTAAAATCCACTTATACAATTGCTCCCAATCAGACCATATGATTCCTTTTTCATAATCGCGGCTAATCTTCTTCTCTCATTCTTTAGTTGTCAATCTACTGATGAAAGTCAAAGATAACTTAAAGTAATTTGAAAAGATCAAAGGCCTATTTATAGAAATTTCTAGGAAGCACGACGTGGATAAAAACACGAGGTGGCAAAACAAGGCTGTACCACATAGAAACAAGCACAACAAGGCTAAGTAAAGTATGATAAGGCTCGAAGCATGAGGTGGCAAGACAAGATTGTGCCACCTAACAAGCACGACAATGCTTACCAAAGCATGACAAGCTCAAACCATGAGGTGGCGATACAAGATTGTGCCACCTAGCAAGCACGACAAGCTCGAAGCACGAGGTGCCGGTTGCTGTTAGCTTCTTGTCTCGGAGTCTATTCTAACTTCCCACCTAGCAAGCACGAGAAGCCTCGAAGCACGACGTGTTGTAATACTATGTTGACACATCACAAGGACGACGATGATACGTAGCACGAGGTGTCGATCAGAGAAGTAATCACATTGACTCCTAAATAAGCACGAGACGTCACAATTGCACGATGACACCCAACAAACATGATAATGTCAATCCCAATTATCACTTAAAATTATCATTATTTTTTCCTCAACTAACCAGTAATATTTTTAGCACCTCTAAAATTTCGAGTTGTTACAAACTAACCTAATTCAAACACAATAACAAAAGGCAGACTCAACCAACTTCAATCACAAAACACAAAACCTTTCTTGATCTAGGTGGGAAGGGATCAATTAGGGGAAGGGGAAGGGGAAGCGAAAACCTAGAAGAAAAACCTAAATCTAGACTCAACAAAACCATCTCCAACCCAAGGACAAAAAATAATCTCAAACCAAGGCCATGCTTTACTCAATCCAATAGCATCGCAAGGAGTTGACACTTCAGCCCACGACCCATGCCACCCAATCAACAGTGTTGAAAAAACAGAGGATCTCGCGTCTGATGGTAGGAAAACCATCGTGACGGCGATGACGTCAAACCCACCAAATCCACCAAGAGCCCCAAACTAAAAAACCCAAACAAATAGCTAGGCTAGTCTACCACGCCACCGCCCACCGAGAAAAACAACGATGGTGACGGAGACGGAGAGGGGAAATGGTTGTAGCAGCGAAGGGGCTAATCTATTTTTTCGCTTCTCTCATAGAGAGGTTTTTTCATAGGTTTTAGGAGGAGCATTTATCACTTTCTCTAAACGGTTATTAATTTTGTGTCAATTTAATTTAAATTATTTCTAATTTTTCTTCTATTTTAATTAAAAGGGATAATTACAACAGTGTTCGTAAGGTTAGGGTGAAATTACAGTCAAGGACAATAAATTTCAAAAGATATCAGCCGTATAATCCGTTAAAAATTGTACATTTTAATGATGTCACCCGATACATATTTTTATAATATCAATACTGCCCTTATTATAGATTTAAACTCTATTTTTTTAATGTGTGCTTTTTTTCTTTCTTTTGATAAAGTCAGGATTTGCATTTAGGGTTCAAACCTTAACTCTCTCTCTCTCTCTCTCCCCCATCCTTTCCTGCCCACCCTCATCTACCTTGTAGCCGCCCTACCATATCTATACATCACTACCAACCACCATGCACAAATTCTGTGACCCAACCACCCGACACCACAGCCGTTGCCCACCACCGCCATAACCCACTCTTCTTTCTTCTTTATTTCTTCCCAAACCAAAATATACCATCAATTCAACAAACAAAAAAACAAACCTACCGCGATTCTGAGTTGTGGCATGAGAGAGGGGGCTGATTCGTGGTGGGTCAGGGAGGGGTTGAACGGTGGGGTGGGGGGAGGGAGGGACAATGACGGGGGGAGGGGGAACATGGGGGTGAACAATAGGGTGGGGTGCGGGGAGCGTGGGGGCTGGGGCGACAACGTGGGGAGAGCGTGGATGAGGTGCAATGACGTGGGAATAGAGGGGGCGATTGCGGTGTGGGGGGAGAGTGGGGGCGAGGGGAGACTGGGAGGAGGGTGAAGGCAGCGGCGGGGTCAAGGAGACTGAGGGGAGGGTGGATGCAGTGACGGGGTGGGAGAGGGGGTAGTGGCAGCGTAAGGGGGAGGGGGTGGCAGCTAGATTTGGGAGAAAATTTGAAAAAAATTGCCACCATACCAAGAGCGAAAACACAAATTTGAAAAAAAGGGTTTAAATATGTAATTTGAAAAAAGGGCTTAATTGTTGTTAGAGAGATCATAATTTAGAAATTAAGGTTATATCAACCCAAATTTGAAAGACACAAAAATAAATTAAGGCCCGTTTGACAGAGTTTTTTTTTTTTTTTTCAGTTTTGTAAACTGGAAAATATAAACCCTTTTGCGGGCACAATTTTTGTTTATTTTTCCCCTTCAGTTTAAAAAACCAGTTTATAAATTAAGGCTATTTTTGAAAACTCCAAAAATGAGTTTCGGTTTTTATTTTGAGACCACCACCACCACCCCCTCCCATCTCGGCAGTCACCGCCCACCGCCACTGTCCACCGCCGGTGGCCAGCAGCCACTGTCGGCGACTGCTGGCGATCACCAGTTGCGGCCGGCAGCCACCAGCCACCGCTGGTAGCTACCGCCCGGCCACCACCACCACCACCACCACCACCGTCGGCCACCTCAACGCCACCACAAACCACCACCACCAAAGAAAAAACTCAAAATAAATACTGTGTAAAAAAAAAAAACTGAGTTATCAAACACCCACTTGTTTTTATAAAAAAAATAAAAAAATGAACTGGTTTTGATATTTATTTTTCTGGAAGCAGAAAATCAAAACAGAAAGTGTTGTCAAACGGATCCTAAGGTTTTAACTCAAATTAGGCAGAAATGACATTTGAGAGTTACATTACTAAGTGATGGACATTTTGATCATTTTTTCTAAATCGTTATGTATTTTGATATTTCTGCTATATAAATGTAATTTATTCAAACCAATGGACATACACCTGTAATTTATGGGACCTGCTGTAATTATTCTCGATTAAAAAGCAATTTTTTGGAATGAATTCCAAACGCATGACATGATATCCAGTGATACCGTTACAAAACGGGCCTTCAGGATGCAGGGGTATCTGGTTGGTTAGAGAAAGCACTTTGAAGCCCTAATTCTCAGAAGTGCTACAAGACTTCAAAGATAGGTGCACCGTGTGATATCGTGGTATGCAAACTGCAAATGCTTCCCTTTCTAGAAGAGTAAGCTGCACCTTGTGATATCGTGGTACGCCAACTGCAAATGCTTCAATGCTTCCCTTTCTAGAAGCGTAAGCTGCGCCTCTGATTCTCCCCCTTCCATTCCTATGGAGCTCTGGATTCCGACGAGTTTCCTGCAAACGGTGTCTATTACGTCACCGTGCCCATGCGCTTCACAATGTCACTTCAACGCGTACGTTCTTCGCCGCCATAAGAAGCTTTCGAGAAGACTGAGTTGCCACTCAAAGCCTATTCGAATCACATTGAGTTTGAACAAAGATTCTTCAGAAAGACAGAACGTGCGAGAAGATTCTGGAAATATTCGGGAAGATCCTGAATTTGTGGAAGTGATTGGGCTTGGCAGTAGGAAAGAACCGGTCATCGACTTCTGTTTAGATTCACCCTCCCGTTCTGCCAATCTAAGATTTTGGTATGCTCCATATGATTAACTTACTTTACTTTTGAGTTTCGCAGTATTGGAGCATGTGTATAATGCTTAGGAATGCATCTCAATTAAGATTAGGAAGCTAGAGATAATGATTGTACTCAGTATTAGTTATCTGCTATCATTTCTTTCTATATAAACTAAAAGGTGATAAGTTGTATTCAAGAAATGAAATTCTATTTTATTTTTCTACATGGTATCAAAGCCAAAGATTGTCCATCAACTCTTTGCCACACCAGTGGTGGTGTTTTAGTTGCCCGCCCGACTTCCTTGTTAGTATTTTTTTCTTTTCACAAATTTCTCTTGTTCGAAATGTTGTTTATCAAAGTAACATTTTTTTTGTTACAACTGCCGACAAGTCTCAATTGTCATGTTATACCTTAAACTTCACATAGTTTTTGCCTTCAGCATTCACTGCCAAAGAATTTTTTTCTCTTTATCTGATTTGGAGCTCTATGACTAACAAATAGTGGCATGGATTTCATCCCACGGAGAGCATAATGTTAGCCCGTGAGGAGTTGTTTATCGTTCTTGGGTGGGGAGTTGTTTATTGGTCTTGAATGACATTTTTAGTTCACTAGCGCATTAAAGGCTCAAGTCTTCTCTGGTGGTGGCTCACAATGACAACAACTTCATCATTACTTCGCATCAAACGTCAAATTCATGAAGCTTTGTATCAAACCTCCTTAAGTTTGAGGGAGAGTATCGGAGAATGTGGGGTAATGCTTGGGAGTGCATATCAATCAAGATTAGGAAGTTAGAGATAATGATAAGTTATATTTATCTTTCACATTATCTTGTACTTAGTAGTACTAATTTGCTATCATTTATTCCTATATACACCCTTAGTGGCAAGTTGTATTTAAGAAGTGAAATTCTATTTTATATTTTTACAATGTTGTTTTTTTTAATAAAGAGGAATATGTAACTCTCAAATGCTCGACCAGTGTTTTTTAGAGAGAAAAGAGAGGAAAGGAAAGGAAAGTGGCTCATTTCTTCTTCTACTTTTTGAGTAGTGAAAAGAAAAGAAAAGGACAAGAAGTTTGAGTTTTTTTCTCTCCAAATATTTTCTCTCAAAGTTGGGAATGCCCATATTCACCTTGAAATAATAAAGGCTAAAATTTTAATGATCTTTGTTAGAATAATGCCCATATTCTAACAAAGATCTTTGTTAGAATAATGCCCCTGCATTATCCACAGAGAATCGAACTCGGTTTGTGAAACGTATTCATATACACTGCAATTTTAGTGTTTTCTTTCATTCTTTTGTTTTTTCATCTGGTCAATTTCAAAGTGTTGGGTTTGGGGTTAGTGGTTAGCAGATTTGCTAGGGCCTTTTCCCTCATTTTGTCGGTTTTAGTTCAAACCTTGTTTTTTTAGTTTTTCATTTTGTTCTTTAGAGGAAGTCCTCTGTTTGTTTTTCTTAATGAGCCCCTTTACACTCTCTGTACTATGGCAGTGTGGTAGGGGTTGTGCTCCTTTAGCATTTCAAATACAATCCTTCCATTATCTGAATGAAAAAAAAGTTCTTGTCTTGTAATGTGAAAGCGATGTTATGACGTTATACAATTGCAAGATGGATATATTCAGTGAAAGTATTGACTGATAAGATGTTAGTTAACTCTTGTTGCCATGGTTTAGTTGTAGGTGTCTTTATGAGGATTATCCTTCTAAAACTTTGTATGCTAAGTCTTCCCCTAAATAAATACTTGTGGTCTGAGGACTTTGTTAAGAAATTTGAAGGCATATGTCCTGTTGTGGACAATATGTTGGATTAGGGCAATGCTAGCAGACTAGGTTACTTTTTCGAAATAACTAGTAGCTAATTTTGTGAGGATCCCTCTTCAGTGAAATTTCTTACAAGCTTAACAAGCATCATGGTGTGAAGGCTTTGCCATATAGTATAGAAGTTAATCTCGCAGGGTTGTATGGCCTTAAGTTCAATGTGTAGACTGTGTCATGCTTATGTAATAACGAGTAGGAGATTGCTCTTGCCCAAGATTGCTATCAGGCTTTTTTAGAAGAACTACTTCCAATGAAGTTTTATGTGAATTGAACTTTCAGAATGTTTTCCAGCGGTGCTATTTGCCCTATGATCATACTCCCTTCAACTTCCCACCGCTCGTTAACACTTTCGTTTTCCCAATGGCATAACCTTTCCGACCAATCTTACTTAGCCTTTGAAACAATTTTTACTTTCAGTTTTGAAAGCTCAAAACTATTGACGTTTGATAAACAATTTTGGTTTTCTTTTTCCTTAAGTTTTATTAACCAGTTTTCAAAATGAGACTGATTTTGAAAACTCCATTTTGGAGTTTTCAACTTTCAGTTTTGTTTTTTTTTTCCCTTTGAATCCACCTTTCAACTTTTGTTAGAAGCATCTTATGTGTCTTCTTCCCTTCAATCTTCATCACCAACACCTAGCGTCCAAGAATACCAAATCACCAACGTTGTCAACCACCATACCGATTGACCGCCACTACCACCAACATCGATGACCAACACCTGCAACACCAAACTACAAACACTACCAATCACCACACTGACCGCCGATTTGCCATCACCACTGATCAACATACCTAAACATCAAAACCGTCGACACCGCCAACCGTCAGAGCCACCGATTGCCAGCACTACCACCACCACAACCACTGACCAATACCTCCGAACACCAAACCCTTTAAAATCAGTCACCACAAGGCACCACCACTCCTCTAGCTCCAAATCACCATCATACTGATCACCATTTTCCCTGCAACAAAAACCACCACAGAATTTCATCATCGATTAGTCCTTTTATCTTCAATTTGCACAGGTAAATTCCAAGCCAATCAAACCTATTCACCTAATCAAATCCCAATCCAAACCACTGAAGCCCTAATTCACAAGCTTGAGTGTTACTGCCATAGCAGTAATTGGACGGTGGCAGAGAAGATGTGTTGATTGTGGTGAGGGTGTTTCTGGTTGTTGAACATAAGGGCTCAGAAGAAGCTCTCAAGTATTGGGAAATGAAAGAAAAAAGAAGAGAGGAAAAATAGAAAAGACAAAAAAAAAAAAACAAAACAAAAGTAAAAACAAGTTACACAAAACTGCTATCAAACAACCCATCAGTTTTGTTAAAAATGAAAATTCAAAGAGGTTTGGGTTTTGTTTTTTTGGAAAACAAAAACTGAAAACTGAAACAGATTTCAAACACACCCTTAATTGTGGTATTCCCCTCTTGGCTTGCTTCTTTAAATGTCTGCTCCGAATTCTTCTCCTAAAGGAAGCCTTTTCATCGAAGCTTACCAAATAGTTGTATTCCCCTCTTGGCTTCTATTGATGTAATTATTATCTGTTAAGTTTGATTTTGCAATTATTGATCAGCTGGAGAAAGAAAAACAACCAATTAGAGGAGAACCTGCAGGAAGAACGAGAGTTATTAGGGATGTTATCATTTCTTTTACGTTCGACCGACAAATAGAAAATACAATAACATCTGCTAAACTCACTAGTAATACATACCATGATGCTGGTTTGCATGTGTCACATATATGCATGTTGCATTTAACAGCAAGAAATTGGTGCCTTGAGCTGTCCATTTGCATATGGTGCTGCTGTTTTGACTTTGGGAGTTAGGAATTTCATACTAATGTAACAAGCGCGAGAGTCTTGATTCATGATAATGTCTCTTCTGATTAGTTATTTTCCGTTTTCATGACTCAGATTCTATGCCTGGAAAACACGTCGACTCTGTACAGATGATTAGCTTTGGCAAGTTTATCAAAAGTGGTTGAGTGACCAAACATTCATACATGCCAAAGAATTATTTACCCTAGCTCTTACCCCTAGTACAGGCAGTTTGTCTTTCTTAAAGCTTTAATAGGTGGTGCAGTTTCAATTACAAACATAACGGCTGATGTTCGAAGACGTATTGAGAATGGGATATTGCCCAAGTTTAGAACTCCTCTGTCAAATATGGGGCCGGGCCTTCTCTGACCAGATCTAGCACTATGAATTCATTTTGAGTGATGGTTTTATCAGAAATGACTCTCTAACATTATGAAATACTACTTGGCCTTTTTTTTTGCTGCTTATTCTCGTGGTACATATAAAACATAATCTAAAATCAGCTGTATCGAACACGAAGATCTGACACTCATAATGCATCCTCATTCCTATTTTTAAACCCAAATGTATTGCAGGAATATTCTTTCGAAAGATTCAGAAGTAGTGCAACTACAGCAAAGGATCTGTGGGAAAGGTAAATACCTTGTCACGTAGTTTTGCCACTATCAATTTAGTTTTTTACTGTTGGAATGTGTTCATAGATCAGGTTCTTTAACTTGGAAGGAGAGGGGCAGAAAGTCATTCTGGAAATTTCTTTTTGTTTTGATGCTCCATTTCAAATTGACCTAGACATGGTCCCATGGCCTAATCCAAGTAGAATTCTGGTGCGACTTCATGGCCTTTATCAGTTGGCCTCTAAGCATGAATTACTGTGGTCATGCCCATACGTAGGTCCAGGATGCCTTGAGAATGTAGCATGTGCCACCAAGTAAAATTGGACTCCCTTACTTTTGTTTTTATTCTTTTGGTGCATTGAACTCCTTCACTTTTATGTTACAGAGAAGTAGATATAGTCTTACTAATGCATCACAAAGTATAGTTTCTATGGCATTGATCTTGATATGGTCTATGGAAGTCCCTTACATTGAGGAGAAAATAGCCCAAAATGAAGAGTAAGGGGACGTGGAAGGAGTAACTCTTTCTTCCTTTTTTTTCCCCTTTGCTATTATTGTTTACTAGCAAGTCTTTGGTATGACTATCATCTTTTTGTCAAGAAATTTCAAGACAGTTAAGCTAGATATATTTTCCAAAACCTTTTTCTAATCAATGATGGATGAGATTGAACAGGCAAACTATCTGAAGTATGTGAATTGAATTTATTAAGGGATGCACAATGTTTGGTGGAAGAAACATAATGGCCCTACTTTAACCATTTACTCAGGTTTGGTTATGGAACAAGGTTCTTGAATATAATGGAGTCATTTGACACCTACCGCATTAGGCATGCCCTTTTGAAACTTTAAGCCACATGAAGCCAGTGAAGCATCAGGTGTATGTAAGGGGCTATTTCAGCCGTATAAGCTTTTCCAACCTCTCATTAGTACATAACTTCTTGTCCCAAAAAAAAGAAAAAAGAAAAAAGAAAAAAGAAAAAAGAAAAAAGAAAAAAGAAAAAAGAAAAAAAGGAAATAAATTGCGCTTATTGAAGCCAGTGAAGCATACTTCTTCAAATTGTGCTTTTTTTTTTCTCTCCTCTCTTCCCTGTCTCACCACCAATCCCACATTCCATCAACCGTCACAGTTGCCTCTATGCCTCGTCTGTTAGCAGACTTTATTCCTTAGTTGCACAAAACGGGGGCGGGGGCAGGAGCGGGAACAGGGGCGGGGGAGCGTAAGCACCAAGAAGAATTTGAGGTTGGGAGAGCTTGAATAAATAAATGCATAGAGAGTATTATCATTTGCTTAGTATAGTTTACATAACCAACAACAAAAGACAAGGAGGCTTTAAGGACTTGAAGGAAGAGAGAAACAAGGAATTGAGTTGAAAGGGGCTTGATTTTCAGGTACTCTCTCACTTGTTCCATGCATCTCTATCCAACTAACGAGATCGAGTTCCCATATTAGATTGGGACGAGATCCCATGGAGCGCCTAATTTGGGATCGCAAAAGCGAGTTTCCGAGAGAGAAACATCACCATATTAGGAGTTTCCTGCAACTAAGCTTTGTTCAGAATCCTATCAAGAATCTAATGTCTTAAAAGCCAAACATAACCCATCAAGTTGAAACTAGATCAATCGTTGATAAATATAAGGTTATATTTATTAATTCATCTATCGACTTTTTAGGTACTTAATCCAGTGGAAAAAATTGAGAAGGGAGCTTAATCAGAAAACAGAAAAAGGAGAAGGATAACTTACGAATTTAGTCCTTTATCTTTGGTCCATATGTTTAAAATGTCCGTGTACCTTAATTTGCGTGTCTTAAGTCTTTAAATAGCTTCCGTGTCTTAATCCTGCTGCTGACTAGGATCTGACAGAAATTAGAGTTGAAGGACCTCCTGAAATTTTGAACCAAAATTAATAATTTATCATTTTCTTCTTCTTTTATGGGTAAATCATTTTCACCTTTACGAATATCTTAAAAAGCTCTCAATTGTCAGTGCACGTACTCATATCCAGTGACATTATAGATAAGTTTTAAGTATCAAAAGTTCGTACATGTATCAATTATTTACTCATGGAGATTAAGGATCAAAGAGATATGGCAATATTTGGACTAATATATGTTCAAATCAATAATACTTTAATAATTCATAGAAAGACCATATTTTGGACTAACCTACTGGTCCCTTTTGTAAGGTTCTTGTAACAAGTTACTTCAGTAATGAGTTAAATGCTAGAAGTTTGTCAAATTAAAATATCTTATACCTCTATTATTTTTTTTTCGGTACTCATAGGGGTTCGTGATTTTTATTTTAGAGTGAGGTAATATACCCAAAATTAATACCTAATAGGTTGGTATAAATTTATGAAGTAACTTTTTTTTAAATACTTTGTAGTGCTTTTAAGGTGCTAAAAATATGGTCCTTATCAGTTTGTGAAAGTTTGTTTCGTTATTTAAAGTGTTTCTGAGTTGCTAATTGTCAAAACTAGCCCAATCTGCATCACAGTAGATATCAATGTTTTCTAGTACCCCCTTTTGAAGAAATGACCCTTGCCTGATGTCATTTTTAGGTACCTCAAAATTCTGTAAACTGCATCAAGATGTTCTTTTGTGGGATTATTCATGAACTGACTTACCACACTGACAGAAAACCTAATATCAGGTCTAGCGTGTGATAAATAGATAAGTCTCCCTACGAGGCGTTGATATCTCCCTTTATCAACAAGATTACTCCCTTTTTTTATGCCTGGTTTACAGGTTGGTCCATAGGGGTGTCAACAGGTTTGCAGCCAAGCATGCCAGTCTTCTTAAGTAAGTCAAGGGTGTATTTCCATTGGGAAACTAAATCCCCTTGTTCGAGCGAGCTACTTCCATGCCAAGGAAGTATTTTAACTTTCTATGATCTTTAATCTCAACCTCTTTTGCTAGGATAGTCTTCAACCTATTCATTTCCTCATAATCGTCTCCTGTGAGAATGATATCATCGACATAAACAATAAGGATAGTACGCTTTCCATGTGAAGAATGATTAGTAAACAGAGTATGGTCTGATTGACCTTGAGTGTACCCATATTTCTTTACAACTCTTGTGAACCGGTCAAACCTCTGGGGGATTGCGTGAGGCCATATAGAGCTTTCTCCAGCTTGCTCACTTTATGTGCATTTTCCTTACTCTTAAAACCAGGAGGAATTTCCATATGGACTTCTTCTTCTAAGTCACCATTCAAGGAAAGCATTCTTGACATCTAACTGATGAAGAGGCCAATAAAGGTTAGAAGCTAAAGATAGAAGAACCTGGATTGTATTCAACTTAGCCACAGGAGCAAAAGTTTCTTGATAATCAATCCCATAGGTTTGAGTGAAACCTTTTGCAGCTAACCTTGGCTTATACCTATTAATACTCCCATCTGCATTATACTTTACATTAAAGATCCATTTACAGCCCGCTGGTCGTTTCCCTTCAGGAAGACTTGAAACATTCCATGTACCGTTTTTATTTAAGGCACTGATTTCTTCATTTATGGCAGCTTTCCATTTTGGATTTGCCATGGCTTTTTGTACACTGGTTGAAATTTCAATTGGGATAAGTTTGCAACAAAATCTTGATAACTTGAGGAAAGATTGTCATATGAAACAAAGTGAGATATGGGATGTTGGGTGCAAGACCTCACTCCTTTCCTTTGGGTAATAGGAATATCAAGATCATTATAAGGTACAAAAATGGAATCGGATGAGTTTTCAATATTACCAGATTCCGCAGGAACTATACTCGAGTTAGGATCCTAGTAAGGCTCCGGAAGAATTGGGTGCGCTCTACCTCGTTATCTCTTGGCTTCCTGGAGTAAACAAGATTTTTCCATTTTCCTGTATTCTAGGCATGAAAATTGGGTGGAGATTTCTCCTTCTGAGAAGTAGACTCAGTGTTGTTTTCAAGATTGATGTGAGAGATTAAAGGAAAGGAATCAGTAGACTCATTATAGAGATGCCAAAACTGATATTCATCTTTGCTAGTGGCAGAGTTTTCCCCCTGAATAGAAGTTTTGGGGTAGAAAGATTGATTTTCAAAAAAGGTAACATCCATACAGTTGTAGACTTTCTTCTTTTCAGGAGAATAGCATTTATACCCCTTTTGAGATGAAGAATAAGCAATAAAAATACATTTGACAGCCTTTGGATCTAGTTTACCCCTAAGATATGGTGGAATATGAATAAAAGCAGAACAACCAAAAACTTTAAGAAGTAAATTAGATATAAGACAAGTAGGGGGGTAAGAGTGAGTGAGAAGCTACATAGGAGTGTTAAAGTTCAGCACTTTTGATGGCATTATGTTAATAGATAGGCTGCTGTAAGGATAGCATCCCCCCAAAATTGTTTGGGAAGATTTGAGGTGAATAAGAGAGCTCGGGCTACTTCTAGAAGATGACGATTTTTTCTCTCAACTATCCCATTTTGTTGAGGAGTATCAATGCAAGAACTTTGATGAACATTACCATTTTCAACTAGATAGTTGCCTAAGATGGAGTTAAAGTAGTCTTTGGCATTATTAGTTCTTAAAACTTGAATTTTGGCTTGAAGCTGATTTTGAATCATAGAATGAAACCTTTTAAAGATAGGGACAATTTCAGATTCGTCTTTCATTAGAAATATCCAAGTTACCCTAGTATGATCATCCACAAAAGTAACAAACCCCACCTAGTAGGAGAGATATTGTGAATACGAGAAAGGCCCCAAATATCACTATGAATAATAGAAAACGGATGAGATGGTTGATATGAGTGCCCATGAAAATTATATCTAGTATGTTTTGCCAATTGGCAGATTTCACATTTTGAAGAGCTCGGATTTTTATTCTTAAAAAGAGATGGGAATAATTTTGCAATGTACATAAAACTGGGGTGGCCTAATCTAAAGTGTCATAACGTAATTGGATTATTATCATGAATAGAGACAAACATCAAATCCCTATTGGATTGACTCATTAAAACAGAATTAGAAACACAGTGATCTGTCCGAGTTTTGTTCATAAGGTTGCCATCCTTTAAGAGATAGAGCCACGCACACTCCTTAGCATTGCCAATCATCTTCCCCGAGTCTTGATCCTGAAAAATACAGTGGGTAGGGAATAAATTAGCAGCACATTTTAGGTTTTTGGTGAGTTTGCTAATGGACAATGAAGTTGCAAGATAAACTGGGAACTAAGAGGACATAATCAAGAGTTATAGAAGGTGAGAAAACAATAGAGCCTATTCCAGATACAGTGGACATAGAGCCATCAGCAATACGAACTTTATAATTATTAGAGCATGCTGAATAAGAAGAAAATAGAGAGAGATCACTAGTCATGTGATCAGAAGCTTCTGAATCAATCATCCAAGGATTGCTTTTCTCAACCTTGCTATTAAGAGCACTTGGAAATATACCTTTTTAGGCTATAGTTCCTGACCCGATAACCGGTGGATTGATTTGAGCTTGATTGAACTTGTGCTGAAGAAGTTCCAATTGCTCCTTGCTAAAGACAACATCTTCAGATATTGGTTTCTCCTCAGTGGTGGCAACATAACCACGGTTTTCAGATTGAGGTTCCCTTGGTTTCTAATCAGCGGGTTTGCCATGGATTTTTCAACACTTCTCCTTTATGTGTCCAGGACGACGATAGTAATCACACCAGGGTCTTCCTTTGTGAGGCTGGTTGTCACTGCCCTTGTTGTTGGTTCCATAGGCAGCAAGAGCAGAACTTTCACCATAAATTTCAATTCCTGGTCTTCCCATCATGATCTTTTTCTTGCTCTCTCTCTCTCTTCTGACTTCTGAAAAGCTTCATGGAGAGAGGGCAAAGGTTTTGTTCCAAGGATTCTTCCTCTAACCTTATCAAGGTCTTTGTTGAGACCTAGCAACTGTTTAAATATCCTTTCTTTTTCAACAATTTTGTCATACTTCTTTTTATCAAGTTGACTATCCCATGTAATTTTTTCAAACATATCCAACTGTTGCCAATAACGAGTAATAAGATTATAATATTGAGTTACAGAGGCATCACGTTGTTGCAGATTATGTAGAATACTGTTGATTTCGAAGAGTTCTGGAGTGTTCTCATTATTTGAATGTCTCCTTGACATTCTCCCAAATTTCCTTGGCACTTCCGTAAAACATGAAATTCTGGCCAATTTCAAGATTCATCGTATTGATAAGCCAAGACATGACCATGTGGTTCTCAGAGTTCCATTTTTTGTAGCTAGGATCATCTTTTGATGGAGTTTCAATGGTTCCGGTGAGATAGTCCTCTTTGCCTTTGCCACTAATGAACATAAAGACTGATTGGGACCATTAGAGATAGTTAAGCCCATTGAGCTTGTGTCCAATGATGGGAAGGATCGAACTTTCAGAATTTCCATGAGTAGGGAGTCCACCAACCCCTAGAACAGAGGAGTCGTTGGAGGAAATGCTAAGTTTGGAAGTCGTCGCACCACTACCAGTTGTTGATGACTTGCGAAAATGCGAAGAGGAGAAGGTGGTTGTTTTGTGCGAAGGTCGGAGAAGAAGGCTTATGACCCACGCAGAAGGAACCGGCCCCGAAAATGCAAAAGCAAAGATTCAGAGTTCTAGTTTTGATACCATGTTAAGTTAACATGTGCTCTGAAAGCTTAAACTGTTTGAGAATGGGCCCAACAATGTTATCACGCTTAACTCTCCCCCTCACGTGCAAGCCCCCGATTGCACATGGAGAGACAAAAATAAATAGATGGCACGTGGAGAGACAGACCAAGACAGAAATAAATAGAACGGGACTAGAGATGCAAGCGGGAAGAATTGAACCCAATACCTTTTCAAACCAAAGCTCTGATACCATGAAAAATTAGAGAACTTTTTATTCTACGTTTCTCATTGATCAGAGGTTGATTATATATAAGGAAAAAAAAAACTACATCCTTAATTTTAGGACCCAATTAGGTACCATAAAGTTAGGGATTAATTACAATCAGGATCTTAGCTAATAAAGCTAATGATCTGAAATATACCTACCTAAAATACAACTAAATAATCACAAAATCAATTAGACTTAAATCATTAACTCTAATTGAGGAATTTACTCCCTGAAATCCTTCAGATATACCTGGAACAAAGAAGAAAATGATAAATCATAAATTTGGCCCTTTGTCTTTATTCCAAAATTTTAGGACGTCCTTTAACTCATTTGATGGATCCCTTTTTGCCGAGTCATGTCCTAGTCAGCATTTTTAGGGGCATGTCAGGAGTTAACAATGAGTTTTCACGCCCTTTGTCAGCAAAAGGATTAGCGGAGACATGAAAGCTAAGCTTTAGGGCTAACACACAAGTTAAAGTTTAAGGATTCTTGAATATATGGACGAAAGAAAGAGGACCAAGTTTATAATAATGGATACGTGGATGGGTTTCGAAATTCTTTTCTGTTCAAAGTTTTAGGTTCTAATAATCGACCTTGGCTTGGTGGGGATAAGGTTTGTGGTTGATTGCATGACAACATGCCCTACTGCTGCCGGAGGAGGTTCAGTAGGTCAGAGGAAAACTTTCTGTGTTGCAGTACAAGGGCATTTTGGTCTAAGAAATACCCCTAATTTAAGTTAGGTATCAATGAACGGGTGGAAAAGCACATAAGCGGAAGTAAACAGACCCTCCCTAAGTGTACAGCTTAGACAAATATGTGAATCAATGACCCTTTGGTTTAGTTAAGACTGCAACAATATCTGAACTAAGATCATGCTTTTGCAGGTTCCAAAGACAAATATGGGACACTCTCTTAGTATATTATGTAGACTAGTATGTGATTCAACGAGTCTTTGGCTTGGAAAGATTATGACATTATCTGAACTAAGATCACGCTTTTCATGTCGTGAAGTTCTGCTTGTTATAAAAGTTTCTGATCCTTCGGGTTCAACTTGAGCATTACCTTAGATAATCTACAGAAGATTGTAGATTTGTCTTATGGTGGTTAGGATGGGAACAAGACCTTAAAGAACAATTTTCAATCATTTTTTACTGACTTGTTTTAAGTATTCACGACAGCATTAAGTCACTGCCATTTTGACATAGTTTTATTCTACGAGTGGGTAAATAGTAAAGCGTAATTCGTGGTCCTATCTCTTTTCTTTATATTTATGCCCTACGTTTGAATGCTAACACAGACTCTAGACCATTTTAAAGGAATTCAAGGTTGAGATATTTCGAGTTCACCATATCTGCTTACCCTTTGTACTCGTAAGTCAGCGCTCACAAATATTTGCTTCAATACTTGTTCTCTGCTAAATTCTGCAGATGCTACTTCAAGAGTTGTGGAAGCTCCATCATTATTGCAGTCTTCTTCGAAAGCAATTATACTTGTTTGTTCATTACTCATCTCTTGCTCTTATCTCGTTATTTCATTTCATTTGATTTTGTATTTTATTTTTGCAACCTATTTAATTGTAGAACTCCTAATAACTTGGTTGTCAAATTAAAATCTTACCATCAGAATACAAATTAAACAATTTCCCCGCATTCTTATAGTTTTCGAGAAAAATTAACTGCAGACAAATATGATATGCATAGTTTTTGGTGGATACAATGTGGAAGAAGTGTTTTTTGAAGATCTAAAATGAAATGTGAACTATAGATGTAGATAAATTTCTAAAGAGAGTGCCAGGTTGCCATTTCCTGCCTATCTGATTATGCTTATCCGGGGATGTATGTTTTCTTTCTAACTTGTTTGTTGTGCTGCTTTTTCTAGGTGGTTGGCGCAGCTTATGGTTTAGATCATACAAGAGCGCTGGAAATTCTTAATACAGTAAAGTCTGGAAATTGCTTGACTGTATGCATTATTCTGAAGCCTTTCAGCTTTGAAGGACGAAGGCGCCAAGATCAGGTAGGGCACTTGTGAACCTTCCTCTAATATATACCCCTTTTTCTACATTAAATGACTTTAGGAGGTCAATGTGTGTATTATTAAGTTCCTCCAACTAGCTACTGTAGCTGCTTCATGTCTAGTATTGTTCATTCAGTGGACTTACATACTTTTCGTGCTACTCTCCAGTAGTCAACTAGTTGGTTGATCTGGTTGTAAAACAGCAAAGCCATTGTGAGAGCCACGATAAGCACCATTTCAAGCATTCGTGATCAGCGCAACAAATTTCAAGGGCCAAGACTCTCTAACTGCTATAGTTGTGAGTGTCCTGTACAAATTTGCTCCAGTAGCTTTCCACTCTTCCTTTTTGTGATTCTCCTCCAGTTCCCTTTTCATGAGTTTGAATTTGGGAACTTAAGCGTGAAGGATCAATTGAGCAAAGGATGTAAGAGTATCACTTGAGATGGCTTGGACATACCTGTGTAGAAGAAACTCAGTTGTGCCAGGGGTAGACCATGTATGAAATAGATAGAAATAGTAAGAAAGGGCTTGATTCCTAGGGATATTTAAGGGAATGTGAGTTTGGATTGGGATAGTGGACGAAAAGGATTCATGTTGCTGACCTCCACTTCTTTTCGAAAACAGCTTGAGTTGAGTTCAATGTGGTGTTCATGATCGATAAAGCAGATATTTATGGACCTCTAAATTACTCTGCCTCAACTTTCAGCCCATTCAATATCTAAACAACAACCAACCACGTTTCATGAGAATAATGCAACCATTTCTTTATTATGAATCAAAACTGTTCTTTACAAGCGTGACTTCTGATCAAGAAGCAAGTATAAGAGTACCAAGGTTGATTTGAAGATGAAGAGATAATGCGATACTAATAAAATCACCCTTTAGGTAGTACATCTCTTCAGTATGAAAAGACTGCTAATGAAGAATATTGGCAACGGAGCAATCTTTGCAGATGCTTACTTCTTCTACCAGAAGTTACGTGTTCAGTGAACCCCGTATATGCATATCCGATGTTTATGAAGACGCTTTTCACAAACTGAAGGCAGAGCTGCTAATCCACAACACGGGTCACCAACTTTAAAGTTTGTGGGTGGGAAGTAGTTGGTTTAGTTGACTTCCTCAGACGGTTTTTAGAAGGTTTTTGAGAGTGTTAAATCTAATGAACTGTGGCAGATGTTCCACCTTTTATCGGTCTTGTTTGGATTTTAATTTAGATACTGCAACATTGCCATAAGAATAGCACGTCTCTTCGGCAAAGGTTACGTGGGAGGCATTTCCCATCTAAGGTGAAGTAAGGACATGGAAGCACCAGATAGCAAAACAACTTGGAGATTCTGTAAAGAAATAACTTGCCTAAATATATGCTAAAATGGGGTGCTATTCATTTCTTTTACTCAACCGTTTTGACAGCAAGAGCTTTCTTTGTTGCAATATATTGTGCTTCTGGATTCGTCCCAGTTCCCTCCTAATAGTTTGGTCTGCTTTAATGATAACAATATCTAAGGAAAAGAGACGCGTATCATTTTTTCCTGTCAGGAAGGAGGGGAGAGACTTATATGATGCCAGATTGCTTCTACAATGAATCCCCGCCTTGAAGTCCTAAATCTTTGTATTTAGGTTGCACACCAATATAAAAGTAACTATAATTGGAAAAAGTAATGTTTGATATGTCTAACTGCTATAGAACTTTGAGTCCTGGTTCTACTACGACTAATCAAAAGTTTTTCCTTTTTTGGGTAAAAGGTCCTTTATTACCAAGAAAGGTCAAACACAGTTTACATCCACTTTCCAAACTAACTAATCCAAAAGATAATAAAAAGAATTGCAACATGATCTTAAGCTTGCAGCACTGTGAGTGGGATTTTCCAATTAAGGCATAGCTGATGGTTGTCCATAGATAGTACCACCCTTTTTCAACTCAATACTCGATAGAGAATCCACAATTCAATTTCAGCAAGTATTCCATCATTCCCCCTCTGTTGGCCTGTAAATATTCTCTGGTTTCTTTCATTACCTTTCCCATACACTGTCGTCAAAGCTAATTTGCTCAAAGAAGCTCTAAAATTTTTACCCCTAAATTTGCTGCTGGCATATTGTAATAACTGTGTCCAAGTTCTAATCCTCAACTTGTTCAGAACTTTAGCCCGTATTTCTTGTACAACAGGGCAGGCCATTAACAGATGCTCAATTGTTTCTTGGTTCTGTGAGCATAAGCAGCATTGATCCTCATTCACTACATTCCGTGCCTTTAATTTGTCTTTAGTTCTCAGTTTATTCTTGCCAAGCATCCATAGGAGGCATGCACACATACGAGTGTGCCCAGAGGGCCAAATGACTTTCCACCATGTAGTTTGTGCTTTGTGAGTTTTGATAATTTTCCAGGCAGAGCTAATGCTGAATTTTCCACTTGTACGAAATATCCATTTGACTTGATCATCTTCAGTTGTATTAGAAGATAATTGACAGTATAACTCTCCAAGCTGTTGTGATCTTCTAGGGATATTCCAAGCTTCATTCAACCAGGCTTCATTTACTTTTAGGTTTACTGAACTAGCTGCATCATTATATTATCCTGTCTCCATACTGATGCACAATAGGCCCTATGGGAAGCCAATTATCTATCCAGAATCATGTCTTCCTTCCATTCCTAATCTTATATTTAATAGCAGATCGCCAGATACTCCTTAATTTCGTAATCTTCCTCCATGTCCAAGATAGATCAGCTGGGGCCTTAAAGTACCAGAAATTCTGGTCTTTAATTATGTATGTGTGACTCCACTTCACCCCTAGAGTATCCTTCTTTGCTGCAATATCCCAGTCAGATTTAGAGATAGCTGCCTTATTCCAATCCTGAAGCTTTTTCGGTCCAAGTCCACCTTCTCTTTTTGGTAGGGAAACTTCCTCCCAAGCTATTTTTGCTCCAGTGCATTTAACATCTCTTCCATGCCAAAGGCAACTTCTTAATTTTGCTTCTATGCTAGAAATTATTTTCTTTGGCAATATGAGGATAGAACCCAAATAAATCTGCATGCTAAAGAGCACATATGTGGCCAATTGCAACCGTCCAGCATAAGAGATGTTTTAGAGTCGAGCTGTTAATTGTTTTGGTGACTTTGTCTACTAGGACATGACAATCAGAAACCTTCAATGTGGTAGTTATTAAGGAACCCCTAAATAGGTAATAGGAGGTTTCCCTTAAGGGATCCCCAATAATTGTACCAACTGCTCCTTCAAATCCTCAGAAAGGCCAGCTATGAATACTGAGCTTTCTGTAAGTTAGGAATAAGACCAGACATTTGCCCAAATTCCTGGATAGCTTTTTTGATGATAGAGATAGTTTGGATATTTGCCCCAGCCAAAATAAAGAGATCGTCAGCAAAACATACATGAGTAATTCTCTGCTCTTCACATTTTGGATGTAAAGTAAATTCAGACTGCATTGAGAAATCCTCCAATAAGCATGAGAGAGCTTCCATCACCAATAGAAGAAGATAAGGGGAAACGGGATCACCTTGTCTTAAACTCCGTTTGACTGCTAAAAAAACCCTCCATAGATCCATTCAAGTTAACAGAGAACTTTGCGGTATTCACATATTCCATGATCTAACTGATATATTTATCTGGGAAATGTATAGCCTTCATAACCTCGTGCAAAAAATCCCATTCCGAAAGTATCATAAGCTTTCTGTATATCTATTTTCATGGCACATCTAGGCCTTCGTTCATTCCTGTGATAATTCCTCACTAGATCCTGCATCAATAAGATATTGTCTCCAATATTTCTTCATTCCATAAAAGCAGATTGTTTCTTACTGATCATGGAGGACAGCAGAACTTGCATTCTTTTACACAGCATCTTTGTTATACAATTGTAGACCGCATTGCAGCAAGCAATGGGTCCAAAGTCCTTCATAGTATTGGGACTGGAACTTAGGTATCAAGGTTAATGTAGTGCTATTGAAAATTTTTATGGCCTTGCCCTTATTGAAGAAGGATAGTACAGCTTTGGTCACATCATTGCACACTATGTCCCAGTTCTGTTGAAAACACTCAGCAATACACCCATCTGGGCCTGGTGCCTTATTTGTTTTGATTGAAAATATTGCCTCCTTAACATCAGCTTCAGTATAAGGTTTCATCAGGAATTCCTGTTGCTCAGCAGTTAACTGCTTCTGCATAATTCTCTGTAGGATTGAATGAGTTTGTTCCTGAGGTGGCTGAGAGGACCCAAGAGAGCTTGAAAAATGTTTTATAGCTTCCTTATGGACTTCCTATTCTCCATTAACCAGCTCCCCATGAGTAGTATATATGGATAAAACCTTATTGTAAGCCCTGAGATCTGCATCTTTTTGTGGAAATAAGTAGTATTTCCATCTCCCAACTTAACTTCCTTTACCCTTGCTTTTTGATGGCAAAATCTCTCTTCAGCTGTGATGCCAATAAAAGTGGGTTCGTAGTTATGTGGAGGTGCCACAAAGGATACAGTCCCAGTCGGCTGTCAGATGTACAAAGTGGGACACAGTGAGGGTGGAGTCAGGGCTGAGAGCAAGACGACCCAGACAGGCCGTAGGGTGTGGCAGTGCTGTGGAAATGAGGCTGAGAGAACAGAGCCGACAGTCCAAGCCAAGTTTCAATGTCACGGTCGATGTTATGTCCAATGTTACAGTCCAATTGTGTTACTCTCTCTAGAATTCGATAGCTCTGGATTCTAGAGTGAGAAAATGATTTTTGTTAGAATGAGAATTCTTCTCCAAAATGAATTCCAAAGGCCTCTATATGCAAAAGAATGCTTGTGTCATCAGTTGATACTTGTCGTCCCCTGGAGTGACACGTCACCGGGGATCCACAAAAGCAGGTTCACCTTCGTATTGTCACTTCCCATATTCGCGCTGCCTGCCTCACACAATGTCACTCTACCTGTCTGAAAAGATTGACCACACAATGTCGACATGGTCAGAGTAAGCGCTTGCCCTAGCCACTAGTCCAAAACCCTTACTAAATCCCACAGAGGTGCGTCAAGAGACGCGGAGAGAACTTGCATCGGTGGGGGAGGGTCCTTATGCCCGACTGCCATCGGTGGGGGAGGGTCCCTACTCCCGACTGCCAGGCGGACTAGGCGCAATGCCCTTCGAGAACCTGCTCCCGTCTCGGAGAGACCCCCAGGGGTCATCGTCCTGGGGGTGCCGACGATCACCGGTAACATGAGTGCAACGTGGTCACAGCTCTGGCATGCCTAGTGTCATGCAAGTCGCCCCAGGCAGAGATAGCTTATGTGGTAGTGAGCCTATCTTGCTATGAAGGGTCCTCATGCCAGATCATCACTAGCGGAGCCCATCGGGATGCTGCGCACTCACGAAAAGTGGGTCGAAGCATGTTCCACGTCCACGGTGAGGGCGTATGGTGTGGTGAACAAGTGCGGTGCACAGGGGCACTTAACATGAAAGTGGCGCATGGGCGCGATGCCACCTGCACGAGACATGAGAGTGGCCCACGGACGCAGTGCCAAGGGCATGAGTCATGAGAGTGGCGCAGGGGTGCGGCGCCAATGACACGAGACATGAGAGCGGCGCATGGGCGTGGTGCCAATGGCACGAGACATGAGAGTGACGCACGGATGCATCGACGCCTATCGCCAGATAATACCTGGTGCCAGGGGCACATCATGAAAGAAGCGCACGGGCATGGCGACACCTGATGCGAGATAATACTTGGTGCCAGGGGCACGTCATGAAAGTGGTGCACAGGCGCGGCGATGTCTGTCGCGGAAGTGGGCATTGTGCTGGGGGGGCACATGACGTATGAGAGGCGCATGGGCGCGACGAGGTCTATCGCGGAAGTGGGAGTCGTGCCGGGGCACGTGATGCATGAGCGGCGCTTGGGCGCAGGCGGCTGATGTTGCGGTAGTGGGCGTCGTGCCGAGGACACGTGATGCATGGACGTCGCATGGGCTCGACCGGTTGGTATCACAGTGATGGCCTGCAGGTATCGGCGACAGGTGTTGCGGGGACGACACGCAAGCGACGGACGGTATAGCTGATACGGCATGCGGCTGCGAACGACGGAGGTAGCAAAGACGGTGCGCGGGCACTGGCAACGAGTGTCGCGGAGTCGGAGCAAGGGCGCGGGCGACGGACGTCATGGAGACTGCGTGCTGGCACGGGTGACGGGTGTTGCACAACCGGCGCGCTGGTGACAGCGGGTGTTGCGGAGATGGCACGCGCACATGGGAAACATGCGCCGGTTGTTGTTTGAAAAGAGAGGAGGGTTAAAAGGGAGGGAAGGCCAAGGTGTTGGGGGAAGGCCGAGTCCGATCCCCCAAAGGGGAAGGCCGAGGCCAACATCCCTTGGCGAAACCCCTAGGTTCGCCGTTGTCGTCAACCTAGGTAGTAGGGACACGGACACCGTGTCGGACATAGACACGGACCAGGACACCGGAGACCACAATTTCTGAAAGATCAGATTTCAGACACCGTAGGACACTGTTGACTTTTTTAATATGGTTTATATATATATATAAATATGTATTTATTAAATATCAAATACATTCCACAATCTGAAATAGTATAAAATAATGAAAAACCACAAAAACAAGGAATTCAAATACAAGTCATACTTAAAAGTTAAATCCAACAAAGTACCAAAAAAACACTTAGGGTCTGTTTTGTATGGCTTTCAGTTTTCAGTTTTTCTAAAAAAAAGAGAAGAGTTATGGATTTTTTTTTTACCAGTTTAAAAAACTGGTGGCTATTTGACAGAGTTTTTTTTTTAACAAACAGAAAAGAACAAGCGTTCGGTAAGACAGTTCTTTGGGTTTATTTTTTTTTTTAAGATACATTTTTTTGGTTGATATATCAACTAAACAATATTAGCTCAGATTGTTATAATTCCCCAACTTCACCGCCGAGCACCATCTCACAGCCCATCACAAACCCTAATTTAGCCACTGCCTCCGTCTGAAGATGGCAGATCTAGAAATAAGGCTGTCAAGGGGAGAGAGGCACCGGACAACAGGAAGCTTCGACGACAGTATCGGCAGGCCTGCGGCGGACATCCCACGGCTTCGTCTTGCGCGGTCGCGTCTTACGGTGGTGCGCCGTCGCCTTTTCTTTGACACCGAACAAACCTATTTTGGTAACACTTTCACGGGTCCATCACCGCCGGCAACTCGCAACACCCACCACTGCACAAGGAAACCTACGACAACCCACAAATTTGTCCATCACCGTCAAAAACTCGCAACACCCACCACCGCACAACAACCCACGGTAACCCACAAAGACCGGCACAACAATGGCAGATCGGCAGAACAACCAAGCCCAACTGTACGAGACCCATCTCTAATGGCAAATCGGCAGAGGCCACCAGTTTCGGAAGGTACCGATTCCCAGGAATTGGGCGCAACCATCTCCAATGGTTTTGTTCATCTTGGACCGAAGAATGGCCGGTGGAGGCGGTGACCGCTGGCCGGCGGTGACGGCGATGGTCTGTTGAGTCAGGTGACGGGCTGTGGAGTTTGTGGTGAACTGGTGATGAAAGAGTTGAAGAAAGAGTTGAAGAAGGCCAGAAGGGTTTTATACCTAGAGCAAAAAAATGGAAAGATGTTGCTAGTGAGGCTCGAAGCCTCAACCTCATTTAATCACCCTCTCAGCCAGCGTGAAAAAGAGCAAAGAGCAAAGGAAAAGAGCTCCAAGCTCTTTTCTAGAAATGGGCAAGAGTTTAAAAACTCTTGGGCTCTTTTTAAAAGGAGAACCCAACCAAACACCCTAACTTTATGGGTTTTTGCAAAAAAAGAAGGCAAAAAAAGAGCAAAAAAAAAGTGTGTCAAACGGCCCCTTAGTAAATAACGTAAGAAATTTTTAAGTCTTACAAAGTCTTACTAATAGGAAACACGAAATTTTATTTGGTCATTGTCAATACATGTACACACGACAACGAAGTTGACTGAATATGGCCGTTCCCTTTGACAGATATACACAACCTAATAATTGAGAGAGAGAAACAAAAAAGAACTAAGAGAGAAAGACATGGTCTAAGTTGGGATCCAAAGCTAGAAGTTACTTCAGTAAAAAAGAAAAAAGAAAGAGACGACGGTAGAGAAAGACAAAGGGCACCCGTTGGTGGAATCTAGCGACGGCGGCAAGATCCTTCGGCAACAGCAGCAGCAGCCCTTGATGGCTTCGTTCTCTGCGGCAGACAACAACCATGAGGGGAGAGAGAGACGGTAATGGGTCGATGAGATTAGGGCATAATTGGTAGTTTATTTCTAAAGGAGCCCCAAACATAGTAGTTATTGCAGAGTGATCCCCGAAATCTCATATTGGCCCCATATGGTCCGACACTTCTCGATGAAGGGGTCCGACACGGTGTCGGAGATTTAAAAAAAAATAAAAATTTTTTTGGCATCACTGAGAGGTGTCCGACAAGTGTTTGGTGGTGTCGGGCCAGTAGGTTTAGGACACCATACCTCGACCTAGGAGAGGTGTTGATGCTACCTAGTCGTCATGAAGAAAAGGTGTTTGGCGGCAAGGCGCGACGAGCGCGTTTTGATAAGTTGCGCAAAAATAAAATTCTTGGCATAGAAGAAACGCAAAAAATGGAAAATAGAAACAAAAAGCATGTGACTTGAGCGTGCATCGCTTTGACCGTTTCGGGAGCATTGAAAATAGACTGTTGACTACGGCAACGTGTCGCAAAAAACGGGACCCACAGTTGGTCCATGGGAGCGACCAAGATAGGTTTGGAACAAGCTGTTAACAGATAAATAGTACTGAGCATGAATTTGTTTCTCAGTTTCAACTCGTCCAGGCCTCAGTGCTCCGAAGAGAATTTGTTTTTGACCTGTTTGTAGCTCTTGTAACTTGTCAGCTACTTGGCAGAGATGTTACTTTAATGGACATTATTGAGCTGCTTGAGCTTAGGTTTCAATCTCTTAGCTTCTGGTAAAGTATATGAACCTCATCACCATAGATCGGAAGATCCCAAGATTCTTTGACTATCTGCTTGAAAGATGAATGCAGCATGCAAAAATTAAAAAATTTGAAAGTTCTGATGCCCACATACCTTTGATGAGACACTGTAATAAATAGCGTACAGTGATCAGAGAGTCCTGGATCACATACTTCCACCTCCGATTGAGCGAATTTATTAAGCCAAGCAGAATTTGATAAGGCTCTATGAATCCTGCTTAAGATTAAGCCATCTTCTTCTCCATTGCTACACCAGGTGTATAGGCTTCCTTTGGTAGCCATATCTTGTAAACTCATATCGAAAATGCACTCATTAAATTCCTTGGTATCAAGCATATTAATGCCAATTCCTCCTTGTCTTTCATGTGGAAATCTAACCACATTAAATCTCCCATTAATAACCAAGGCCTCTGTTCAATCACTGAAGCATCATTTTGCAATTGATTCCATAATTCCCTTCTCCTAGTGCCCGTATTACTAAACTACCATATATATGCAGGATAGAAACCATGGCTCATGACCAGTCTGAGTTATCTCCACAGTAATTACCTGAGAATGTATGGAAATTGAATTGACTTGAAGTATTTGATAGTTTTAGCCAATCCAAAACCTTGTCACCCCTTTATTGCTACAGTTACGAATTAATTTCCACTGATTCTTCCATTTGTCTGTTATTCCTTTTACATTCTCCATTCTTAGTTTAGTCTCAACCAAACCAGCAATATGAACATTCCTCTTTTTCAGTATTTTCTTGAGATCATACTGTTTTATAGGGTCATTGAAGCCCCTAACATTTATACTTACTGCATTCATCTTTTTGGTTGCAAGCTATTTCCCTTCCTAGCTGCTTTAGTCCCTTTCTTACTTGACTGTCTTTTTGGAGAAGAGATTCCTGTACCTTGTGAATCAGTCTGTTTCTTTATTTCCACCACAGTGGAATCCAGATCTGTTCCACAAACTGCAACTTGAGGATCGTCTCTTTCTTTTAGATCAATCTCCTCAGAGGATTCCAACTCTGCTTCTATCAATGATGATTTATTTGCAATTGGAATTTGATGTTCCACCCTGCTTGTGCTTGTACATCCATAGCCTGAATAATGTTTTCATTGGCTTGTACAGGCATAACTTTACTCTTTTCTCTTTGCTTTTGTGGTGTCCCAACTGGTACGAGAGCGTGCTTTACCTTCCGATCCTGTCTGACTTTAGGTTTACGGAAGCACTTTTCTTCAAGATGTCCAAACTCTTGGCAATATGTACAACGAAATGGTTTCCATCCGTAGGCTATCTTTTGCTCCAAGATCTCTTGATTTGGGCCTCCAATTGGCACTGTCTCAGGTAGTGTATCCTCAACATTCACTTCCACACATATATGTGCATACGTTAGTCGCTTCTTGGTTGCTGTGGTAACCTGATCCAGATTGGAGAAGTTACCCCTTCTTTTTCCGAAGATACCTCAGGAGTTCAGGGCTTTGTAATGAGGGGGCGACTATCAAATGTCCAAGGCCTCATCTCAATGATTTGATCTTTCACTGTGCCATCTTCAAATCGGACTATATACACGCCTGATTTCAACAAACTTAAGTGGAATGTACCAAATTTCCTCCATATTCTCTCAAAAAATCCTTTCATGACATGGTATGGTGGTTTAGAACCAAGAACATACATCACAATAGAATTTCTCCATTGTATTTCGTCCTTAACTTCATCCATCGAGTTTGCAATGCCTTTGTGTCCATTAATCGAGCTGGGAGGAATGTATGCAAGTTTAATTTGCTCAGATTTTCCTTGGTTTACTGATGTTGCCACTACATATAATTTTCCAGTCGCGGGGGCGGGGGGTGGTTATTTTATGGGAATTGAAGGATTTTTAAATTGATCTGCACTTACCTGAGGCATGCAGTGCACATGTTCTTAACCATTTTTGTTTAACCGACCTGTTATTTCAGCATGACCAGGCATCACGTGGTTTGATGGAGCATGATCCGCACGTGCTTCCATCTCCCCTCTCTGTTCCTTAACTGGAGGGTTTTCCGATTGTTCACGGTTAGGGTTCGGCGATCGGCTGGTTCTCTCCATTTCCTGTTTTAGAAGCTGATTTTCCTTCGTAAAATCAAGAATACGAGCATGCAACGCAGCATTTTCCTCATCTGAGTCCGAGCACGTAAGCATCATTTCCGATCTGAGGTCTTGAACATCCTTTGCATGGAGTGATCGAGCGTAACTGTGATTGATTTCGAAGCATCTTCACCGGCTGAGAATGTTTCATGAGTTTTTGACCATTGTTTGCCGACGAACTCATTCGCATACGGATCTTTGGGCAGGCCACGTATTCGCTCCGATCGGCGAATTGTGTTGGGATGCATTGGCGCTTATATTATGTATACGAAAAGCATGATGAACCAGCGAAACAGTGATGTAATTTGGTGGAATGTGGCAAATATCTGAAACTCTATGCAGATCAAAAGTTGGGATTACTATTTGCCAGTTAGATGAGTAGGATGATTTTATTTGGTCTTATGGAACTGTATTGGCTGTCCATGCTGCTATAATGTTTCATGGTGCAATAGCTTTCTTCCGTGATGGGTATTAACTAAGGCTGCTCCTGATAGAAGAGTAGCTTATCTTGTACACTAAAAATTTCCTTTCCACCTACCAATTTTACAGCAAACCCTCTCCTGAGAATAAGCCTCGAGTTACACCATGCTCTTGAAATCGATCTTCTGTTACATTTAATAACTATCGTAATTTTTTTTTTCATGTCTGTACATGTAAAATAACTCTAATGCTAGTCAACTTTGGCCAAATTGACAGGTGAAGGATATGGTGGGTAAACTTCAGGCGGTAACAGATTTCTGTATCAGTGAGTAGCCTTGCTATCTTTTAGCATTTGTTACTCTTCAATAACTTCTATGTGGATATCCATGCCAAGTTTACATCTGTAATGGCAAACTAGGGCGATGTTGTCCCTCTGTTAATATATTATGTTCTTCCCCCCACCCCCCCGCCAAAAAAAAAAGGGTAATGTCTTTCCTGCTGTAGAAGATAATAATTTAATCGGTTTGAAGTACCTCGAGGGAGACGGGGTTGTGTATCTATAGATGCTCTAGCCACTTAATGCAGGAAGCGTCATGGTAATCTTATGTTACCATGTCACAACTCCTTAATTAGTGCCTTTGCCATGTATGGTTCGTTGTCAAACAGATTCCATACGCTCGATGCGGGATGAAGTCAAGAAATGAATCTAGGATCATTTTCATCCTTGAGCTTTTACACATCCCTAGGAGGTTTTGTCTAGGGAGAAGTGATTGGTAATATGGACTGGGAGGAAGAAGACTCGTATTTTGACTCCGAACATCCATGAATTCTTACAACACTCCCTTTAAGTGCCATAATGTTAGCCCTTTTGACAGATATGACCAACTCCGCATAATATTTGCTTGAAATGCCTTTCCATCTCCTTTCTTTTCTTCCCTTGCCACTATTGTATTCTTGTCCTAAGCACACACAGTCTGCTGCAGCTGTGGTGACGAGATGCAAAGTGATGTAAATTTGACTAGCTTCTAAGAAGATTTTGTTTTCAAGTATTTTATGTAGTACCTTTTGTCGGGTGTAGTAGTGTCTTTTCAGTTTGGTCTCTAATCTGAGTCCGCTTTCAAGTTTCAGGGTCATTTTGTAAAAGTACTAGTGTGCTTAGGTAGTTAGAGAAGTCTGATATTAGTGGGAGGGGTTTATATGCAAAGCCCTGGCTTCTCTTGGAAGATTAGAGTTGGCTTTTCTGGGAAGCTTTGGAGTTGGTATAAAGGAAGACAAATCTGCCTTCTCTAGGAAACTTTTGAAAGAAGACAAAAAAGAAGAACAGTAAGATTGAGCTTCAGTTCCATCCCAACTAGGGTTCTCAAGCATCGGAGGCTTGGGCTTTGAGGATTTAAACCCGTGACGCCTTCCGATCCCTCAGCCGTCTATATGTGCGAGAGGCCAGCACAAAGCCACTGTTTCCAGTGTTATTCGTTGCTGCTCATATCTAGAAGACTTTGTTTGAAGGTACTTTCTCAGAGCTTGTAATAAGTTAGCAAGTTTCTTAATGCTAGACAGAAAAGTGGAGTACTCGTTTTGATTTCCTAAGATTTCAGCCTACGTGATATAAGTAAGTGCATATCTATTTGCATCCGCAATTCCATCAACTGGTATCTGGAGCAAGTTCTTTCTCTGGGGCTGCTTGTTTCCTTTGCTTTGGGTGGGTTGGCTGCGAAAAGAATGGCTAAAAGAGGTGGAAGAGGTCGTAGATGCGGAAACGTCGGTAGACTGTTTGCAGAGTTGAAAGATCAAGTTCAAAACCTCACCAAACTGGTTACTCAGTTAATTAATTACCCTAACCGTGGAAACAATAGTGATAATCAATTTGATCGTGTTCGAGATTCTACGAATGAATTCAATAACTCTATTGAGATGAAAGTGATAGTTCAAATGATGGCAGAAGGCCTGATTTGCATAGGGTTGCTCAAAATAATAGATTACGTCAAGGATGGGAAGATTGCATGGTACATGCTCTAAAGAATTTGAAAGAGTATCGCGTCCAACTTCATATTGCTGATTTTGATGGTGACATGGAACTAGAGGGTTTGTAAGATTGGACGGATAGCACTAAAATTTGTTTGGTTGAAAAGAAGTACTTTAAGAGAGGAAGGTGAAGCTTTTACGAGCAAAGCTAAGAGGTCCAGCTTCTACGTGGTGGAAGCATTACCAAAATGACAGATTCATGGAGAAACATAAAATTCGGAGATGTTCTTGGCTCGGGATTATGACCAAACTCTGTACCAAAGAGTGCAAAACTTACAACAACATGAGAAGACAGTAAAGGAGTACACTAAGAGTTTCATATAGTGTCAATGCAGAGCAATCTTGCTAAAAGGAAGCTAAAGAGTTAGTCGATATGTGAATGGCCTTTGACTAGCCATTCAAGATCAGGTGAGATTCAAGGTCAGGTGAGCTTGCAACGCCCTAAAAAAGTCAGTGATGAGTATCTTTTTTTAAAGCTTGCACTGAAAGTTGAAATCCCGCTCACTCGTGGTTCCTCTAGAAGGCTTGTTTACAAGCGCAACAACAATGCTTTAACTAGCAAAGCAAATAACAGCACTAGCGGTGGCCGTACTTGCTCCTTTGCGTCCTCAACAAGCAAGCAAGCCCAATGGTGGGGGAGCTGTCCAAGGGCTACCAAATAATAAGGGTGAAATGGCTGGAAAAAGTTTCAGGTGTTGAGAGTTTCAGCACGAGTCTAATCAATCTCCAAAAAGAACTGATATTCGGGTTAATCATTTCGGAGGACGAAGAGGCTCGATTCGGGAAAAACTTTGCTAATTTTGAAGGTGAAGACGACGTCGATGCATGCGAGTCAAATGTTCTGGCAAAGAGGGAATTGAAGGTGATGCTGTTAGAGCAGCACTTGTTATTCGACAATCTGTGCTTGCACCACTGACTAACAACCAATCGAAAGTACTCCCTCTGTTCCACATAAATTGATCATATTTTCCTTTTGGGGCCGTCCTAAAAAATTATTCATTTTCCAAATTAAGAAGATTATATGGGTACTTTTACTTATTTACCCTTTCTACACTTTTTATATTCTATTTCTCTCTCCACATTTAACTCTCCATCAACTTACTTTCTCTCTCCTGGCCCACTTTCTTCCCGTCCTCTCTTTTAAGGGTAGAATTGGAAACACATAATCTATTACTTAAATCCGTAATATGCATGCAAAAAAAAAGTTGATCAAATGATGTGGGACGAAGGGAGTATGTTTTTAGGAGACGTACGGTGGAAGGAAAACTTTGCTATCTAATTATAGACAGTGGAAGTAGCAAAAATATCTGATTTATCAAGAGATGGTTGACAAGTTAAAGCTTAAAAGCAAGAGACATCCCCGCAGCCATATTGCATCCTTTGGTTCAATAATTGAAATGAGGTAATGGTTTCATTAACATGCCTTGTTAACTTTTCCATTGGTTCTTTCAAAGAGGTGATTTATTGTGATGTCGTTCCCATGGATGTATGCCATATTTTACTTGGTTGGCCTTGGTAATATGACCGAAATACAATGCATGATGGCTTTCAGAATACTTACTCTTTCTTCATATAAGATGGCGAACAAAAGAAGAAGTTAGTGCTAAAGTCGATGAAGATATTGCAAGGAAGGGAAAGGGCTGCTCCGCCACACTTCTGAATATTCGTTACTTTTTGGAAGAAAGTAAAGAGAGTGGGATTGTGTGTGTTCTTTTTGGGAAGGATGAGATGCAGCCACAAATGGTGCCAGCAAGTGTGAGGGAACTTCTAGTGGAGTTTAAGGATGTTATGCCTGAAGGATTACCCATTAAGAGACATAAAACACCACATTGATTTGGTGCCTGGAGCTGTCCTACCAAACCTACTTCATTATAGGATTTGTCCTAAGCAGCATGAGGAGCTGCAAAGTCAAGTCTCGGATTTACTTAAGAAGGGGTTCATCCAAGAAAGTCTTAAGTCCTTGTGCTGTGCCAGCTTTACCACACTGAAGAGGGATAGGACTTGGAGAATGTTTGTGGATAGCAGAGCGATAAATAAGATGACCATCAAGTACCGGTTCCCGCTACCAAGATTGGATGATATGCTTGATATCTTGTCGGATTGAAAAGTTTTTTCAAAGATTGACTTAAAGAGTGGTTATCTCCAAATAAGAATTCGAGAAGGATATGGATGTAAAACTGCATTCAAGACCACAGAGGGGCTCTATGAATGGTTGGTTATGCCATTTGGGCTATCAAATGTCCCAAGTACATTTGGGATTCATGAATCAAGTACTCAAGCCTTTCATCGGGAAGTTTACAGTTGTGTACTTGACGGTATCTTAATTCATAGCAAAGATCATGCAGGCCATGCAGGAAACTTAATGGCTGTTTGACGACTTTTGAGGCAAAATCAGCTTTACACAAACTTCAAGTAAGTGTAGATTTATGGTTGGCAAATTAGGGTTCTTGGGATTTGTTGAGCCAGCCAAAGGAGTAGAGGTTGATCCGGTAAACATTCAAGCAATTACTAGCTGGATTTCCCAAGGACATTAACTGATGTCAGAAGGTTACACGGATTAGTTGATGAAAAACTTCAGCACTATAATGGCTCTAATTACTGAGTGTACCAAGGGTGGAATGTTTACTTTAGAGGTAAAAGAGTTTTCAAGAGATAAAGAGGAGAATGATTTTTGCACCTATGCTAATACCATCAGACTTTGCAAAGATTTTTGAGGTGGATTGTGACGCTTTTAATGTCGTAGTTGGTGCTGTTTTAAGTCAAGCGAGGCATCAAGTCGCACTCTTCAGTGAGAAGCTCAATCAAGATCGTCAAAATTATTCCACAAATGACATTGAATTTTATGCTATTATTTAAGCCTTGAAATTTTGGTGGCACTATCTGATCCGAGAGTTTATTTTGCATTCGGACCACGAAGCTCTGCGCTACCTCAACTCTCAAAAGAAGCTCCTTTAGGGGCATGCGAAGTGTTGGAATTTCTACAAGAATACACATTTTCTCTGGGCACAAGGCTGTTTTCCAAAACAAAGTTGTTGATATTTTGAGTAGAGGAGTTTATTTGTTAAAAGCTAAGAAGCACAGACACGGCATTTTTAAAAATTTTAGGATACGGGTGCGGCGGGGATACAACATATTTTATAATTATTTTTTTAAATATATATACTTAGTATTTAATTTTTAAACAATTTAAATCTTAATAATCATAATACATGTGTTTGATATATGTGAAAAGATATTAATATTCCAACCAAATTAGTGAGTTTTTAAGTTTAATGGGTTCTTTTGTAAATTTTAAAGCTTTCGACCAAATTTGTAAGAATTTGTTAAGTTTAATGGGTTGTTTTATAATATTAAAATTGAAGAACTGAACATTATAAAGTTTTTATGTGGTATCACTGTTATTTCTTTGAAATATTGGGGTTGATTTAAGTAATAACTTAACAATTGGGTTTCCTTAATAATATAACAAAACTATGTGGCAAAAAGTCAAAAGTCAGAAAACCAAAACATAGGTAACATCGACACACCGACTCCTTCTCCTTGGCACAGATCGACTCCTTCTCCTTCTTCTCTGGCAGCAAGCGCACGGCGAAGGCGAACGGCGCACGCCGTAGTGGATCGCCGGTAAGTTCCCTTCTCCTTCTCCTTCCTCTTCTTCTTCTTCTTCTTCTTCTTCTCCTTCTCCTTCTTCTTCTCTCCGATGTCTCCTCTCAGATCGCCGGTGGTCACCAAAGTTTCCGATGGTCGCCGGTGGTGACAGATCTGAGCCGATACGCACCCGAGCCGCACCCAGGATTTAAGAAATTAAAAAAATAAAAGAAAAAGCTGGACATGCACCGGTGTTGCACCCGAGGCTCACCGGCACCCGATGCGTATCCAGTGTCGGTGCTTCACTCTAAGTGCCGCACCGGTGCTTCATAGGTTAAAAGCCACATCAACTAGCGTTGTTGGGTTAGAAGTGATCCAAGAGCAATACTCAGAAGATTCTTATTTTCAAGAGATATCAGAGCAACACGCAGCTCGGGATAGCAATATATGCGTTGTATGTATTCTTAACCTTAGTTGCAGGAAACTCCTATTATGGTGACGTTTCTCTCTCGGAAACTCGCTTTTGCGATCCCAAGTTAGGAGCTCCATAGGATCTCGTCCCAAACTAAGATGGGAACTCGATCCCGCTAGTTGGATAGAGATGCATGGAACAAGTGATAGAATACATGAAAATCAAGCTCTTTTCAATTCAATTCCTTGTTTCTCTCTTCCTTCAAGTCCTTAAAGTCTCCTTGTCTGTTGTTGCTATCTATGTAAACTATGCTAAACAAATGATAATACTCTTTACGCATTTATTTATTCAAGCCGCTCCCAACCTCAGATTCTTCTCGGTGCTTACGCTTCCCCGCCCCCGCCCCCGCTTTGTGCAACTAAGTTCTTAACAATGATTATTTTTTCAAAAGCATTTTAAGTTATTTATACCAAAAGGTTTGTTGAGGGAACTTTTGATTGCTAAACTCCATAGAGGAGGCCCTGAGGGCCATTATGGCAGAGATAAGACGCTGAATTTTGTGTTTGAAATGTACTTTTTGCCAACAAACGGGAGAAATGTGTATCGGTATGTCAGTAGGTGTTATACGTGCCAAGTATCTAAAGGACAGCATCAAAATATATGTTCGTACACTTCGCTACCAATTCTTATGGTTCCGTGGGCTGAAGTTACTGTGAATTTTGTGCTGAGGCTACCACAGACAGCAAGAAGAGTTTATTCTATTTTCGTCGTCATTGATCGGTTTTAAAGATAGCTCATTTCGTTGCATGTAAGGGTGACTCTTTTCTTTTGAGAAGTGGTTAAATTACATGGTTTGCCTAATATCATCACATCCTATTGAGACACCGAGTTTCTTACCCATTTTTTGAGGACATTGTGGAGATTATTAGCCATTGAGTTGCAATATATGAGCACATATCACCATCAAACAAATGGGCTAACAGAAGTAAGTAAACTGTATTTTTGGAATTTGTTGAGATGCCTACCCATGGACAACATTAAGCAATGGGATTTGATCTTGCCTTAAGCTGAATTCGCTTATAACAGCACCGTGAATAAGACTACTGGAAAGGGTCCTTTCCATTCTGTCTGCGGGCGAAACCAAATCAGGTTGTTGACCTTATGGATGTGTCATATCTGCCACAAGCTAGTGATGATGCTATAGCCTATGCTGAGAATCTAAAGGAGGTTCAAGAATAAGTTCGAGAGGAATTGGCTGAAATAAATCAACGCTAAGAAGAAGCTGCTGATCACCATTGGAGGTTCAAAAAGTTCAAGGTTGGAGATTGGGTTATTGTTTTCCTCTAAAAAGAAAAGCTTTCAATAGGGACTTGTACCAAATCTAAAAGTAGAAAGGTTGGCCCATGCGAGATATTGCGCAAATTTGGTGATAATGCCTATGAAGTAGAACTCCCTCACGGTCTAGTTATATCCATCATCTTCAATGTGGCAGATATTTACGCCTTTCATGGTGATAACTCATGATGAATTGGGTGATGCTGGTGTTGAAACGTCAAGTGAGGTTTTGACAAAACAAAAGGACATGGTTGAAAGAATGATCCACGTTTGAGAAATTAAGACAAGAGCAGAGGCATATTTATGATTTCTCGCGGCACAGCCTTGCCATGAGAAGTCACGGTTAAGAGAGGAGTTCTTTTATAGAAATTGATGCTAAGATGTGCATAGTCACAAAATGGCAACTCGCAGGGAGGCAAGTTCTTTCTAAAGGGGGCAGAAGGATGCAAAGTCATGTAAGTATGTCTAGGCTCTAAGGAGTTCTTCTAAGGAGTTCTTATTGTGATAATTTGTCTTGGATGAAAACCCGTTTATGACTCGATCGACCCAAAAATTGGTTAATGTGTAGGTGTCCTACATTGGTTATTTAGATAAGGTTGCGACTTAGCCCTAAGTATATAAGTCGTCTTGTCTCACATTGGTTATTTAGAGAAGTTGACGACTTAGCTCTAAGTATATATAAGTCTTGTATTGTTTTTTAGGGCCAAGAGAGAGGAGTCGTTCTTTGAGAGGGTTGTGAGATAGAGAGAGATATGTAATCTCCATTGACAGACAAAGTGAAATTGCTGCTACCACCACGGAATAGGTTTTTGCCGAATTACGTAAATCTTGTATCTTGTGTACCTTTATATTCAGTGATTGTTTTTGATTCTTTTCTTTATTGCTTGGTGCGAAATCTAGTATATTTTTTCAGAAGTGGTATCAAGAGTTAAGGTTTATGTTAGATTGAAAGCACCTTGCAATGGCGCGAAATACTTCGACAAAGTATGATGTGGAGAAGTTTGATAGTTCGAACAATTTCAGTTTATGGAGGATGAAGACGATTGCTGTTCTGATTCAGCAAGGGTTTTTGAAAATGTTAAAGGGGAATCAAGGGCTTTCGAAGACAATGTTAGCTGATGAAAAAGAAAGACATGTTGGAAAGACTCCATAGTGCCTTGTTGTTGTATTTAACTACAATGTGTTGCGAAATGTTTCTCAGGAAACGACTACGGCTGGATTGTGGCTGAAATTGGAGAGCTTACACATGACGAATCTCTGACAAATCGCCTATATTTAAAGTAGCGGCTGTATACTCTTTGGATGAAAGAAAGTACATCGATTGGTGATCATCTTGTCTTCATGAATATACAAAGGTAATATTAGACCTAACATAATATTGATATCAAGATGGAAGATGAGGATAAAGCTTTACTGTTGCTGTATTCTTTACCTCCGTCATATGAACATCTTGTTACTACCTTATTGTATGGAAGGACATTATTTTTATGGAGGAGGTTAAGGCTGTGATAAAATCTTAGGAATTAAGGAAGAAGGTTACAGAAAAAAGAGGAGACGGATAGGGTGATGGTCTGATGACTCGAGGTCGGAGTACTGACCATGCTGGCTCCGAAAACAAAGCAAGATCGAGGTCTCAGTTAAATGCCAGAAAATTGATTGTCACATGGAAAACATTATAGAAAGGATTGTCCTGAGCGTAAAGGAAAGAGAAGAGATTTCCAAGATAGCTGATGTTGTTGGAATGGTAGATAATTCCAATATTAATTTTTTAATTAAATTTATGGATCTTGGGTGCTGTTGGTATACGAGAGGGATAAGGGAGGGATACACACCTAGGGTTTTTCTGTAGAGAGGAGAGAGGTAGAAGGAGAAGGAGAAGAGAAGAAGGAAGACTTACGTCGGAGGGTGCCGGTTGCGGCCATGGTCTTCCGGTAGTAACGGTGATTGGTGATGTCCGGCAGCAGAGACGATTAACGGCGTCTGGCCGCAGTGGAGACCGCTGCTCGCCGGGCATCGTGAATCTGCCGAAGGTGTCGATATTTTGACAATGTAAGGTTTTGTTTAGAGTGACAATAGTGTTGGCAGATCAGAGGTTTGGCCGCGTCCATCTACTTCGTAGTACTTGTCCGTGTACGCTGGCTGCTGTGCCAAGACTATAAGGAAACAAAGTTGCGCCCTTACTAATAGCAATTGTTTTTGGTGTAGTGGTAAGCACTTGATCCTAACAAGTGGTATCAGAGCCGTGTGTTCTATTATTTCGTCTTTGACTTAATCGTCTAGAGCTAAAGATCAAAGCATGGAAGAAGGTTCACCAACCACTCGACCACCATTGCTGAAGAATGACAACTATAGCTATTGAAGAATCGTATGAGAAGTTTCTTGAGGCAGGAAATCTGTGTGGGGTATGTCGTAGAAAATGGTCCAATCATTCCTATGAAGGATGGCCCAAACCGAAACAAGGTTCCCAAGGGAATCGTTGAAATGGATATTCAGGAAGCACATCTTTTTTCTATGGATGATAGAGCAAAGAACGTCATCGGCTTCGGTCTTGACATCAATGAATATAATCGAGTGTCGGCATGTGAGACGACACAAGAAATGTGGAAGCTGTTGGAGGTTACCTATGAAGGTACAAACCAAGTGAAGGAAACTAAGATCAATATGCGGTCAATTGAATCTCATTCTTATTCTTCTTTTTTGTCTTTGCTATATAGAGGGCAAACTTGTCTTCTTTTGTATCATGTCCAAAACTTCCGGTAGAAGCTAATTCTAATCTTCCAAGAACAGCCAGAACTTCTCACACAAACCCCCACCACTAATACTAGACTTTAATAACTCCCCAAGCACAAGTATTTTTAACAAATGACCCCAAAATTTTAGAGCCGACTCATATTAGAGAGCAAAATGAAACGATAGTACTGCCCTGGCAAAGAAGTGCTGAAGTAAATGTTTGAAAATAAATTTGAAAAAATATACTAGATTTCGCACCAATCAATAAATAAAAGAATTGAGAAGAATAACAGAAAATCTATGAAGCACCACTACGGCAGTTAGGGTGAAGCACCGGCACCAGATGCGCGTTGGGTGCTGCATGGGTGCCTACTGGTGCATGTCCAGAATAATTTTTTTAATTAAATTAATGGATCTTGGGTGCGGCTGGGATACGGGGGGGAACGCACCTAGGGTTTTTCTGGCAGAGAGGAGAGGTAAAAGGAGAAGGAGAAGAGAAGAGAACAAAAGGAGGAAGAGAAGGAGAAAAGAAGAAGGAAGACTTACGTCGGAGATCGCCGGTAGCGACGATGGTCTTTCGGTAGTAGCGGTGAATGGCGATGTCCAGCAGTAGAGACGACCAACGGTGTCTGGCCGCAGCGACGACGGTTGCTCGTTGTTGGGCATTGTGGATCTGCCGATGGTGTCGATATTTTAACGATGTAAGGTTTTGTTCAGTGTTGGCAAATCATAGGTTGGTCGCGTCCATCTACTGAATAGTGTGCTCGATCGTGTGCACTGGCTATAGTGCCAAGACTATAAGGAAATAAAGTTGCACCCTTATTAATAGCAATTTCTTTTGGTGTAGTAAGCGCTTGATCCTAACAAGTGGTAACAAAGGCTTACGCGCTGTTATTTCTTCTTTGACTTAATCGTTTAGAGCTAAAGATCAAAGCATAGAAGAAGGTTTAGCAACCACTATTGAAGTAGTTTCTTGAAGTAGCCATTGGAAAAATTGTATGAGTAGTTTCTTGAAGTAGGAAACCTATGTGTGGTATGTCGTAGAAAATGATCCAATCGTTCCTATAAAGGATGGCCCAAACGAACCAAGGTTCCTAAGGGAATTGTTGAAATGGATACTCAGGAGGCACATCTTTTCTTTATGGATGATAGAGTAAAAACATCATCGGCTGCGGTCCCGATATCAATGAATATAATCAAGTATCAGCATGTGAGACGGCCGATGCAAGAAATATGGAAGCTGTTGGAGGTTACCCATGAAGGCATAAACCAAGTGAAGGAAACTAAGATCAAAATGCTGGTCCAGCAGTATGAAGCCTTCAAGATGAAAGGAAAATGAGTCCGTTAATGAGATGTATTCCAGATTTACTCTCATTACAAATGGACTCAGGCTTTTGGGGAAAGTATACCCCGAAAATGAAATGGTTAGAGAAGTTCTCAGATTTCTTCCCAAAAGATGGGAAGCTAAACTTACAGCGATTCAAGAAGCTAAAGACTTGAATGTGCTCAAGTTGGAAGAGCTGGTAGGATCTCTGATGACTCATGAAATTACAATGAAAATTCATGATGCGGAAGAGACCACCTTGAAGAAGAAAACTTTGGCTCTCAAAGTTGAAGCCTCGTACGAACTTGAGAGCAGTGATGACTCTGACCAAGACATGGCTCTCGTCACTCGAAAGTTTAAGAAGTTCCTTGCAAATCGGAGAGATGGGAAGATGAAAAAGAATCAATCAACTCAATCACTACAAAGAAACAACAGTGATCAGAGTTCGAAAGAAAATCCTGATGCTTGTTATGAGTGTGGCAAAATTGGACATATCAAGAAATACAGCCCGTAGCTCAAGAACAAGCGGCCAAGTAGCGGTAGCAGAGATACCAAAGAAGATAAGTTCAAATCCAAAAAGGCTCTACTCACTTGGAATGGCTTCGATGAAAATGATGAAGAGGAGTGAAAATGATGATATAGCTTAACTATGCTTTATGGCCAAGGATGGTCAATCTGAGGAGGTAATCACATCTACTGATCTTGATTATGATAAACTTGGATTAGCTATCTCTTGAATTAAGAGATAGTTATGAAAAATAAAAACTTAAAAACTTGCTTTAAAAAGAAAAGCCCTTTCTTTGATCAACACTGTTGAAGAGTTGGCTAGTGAGAAGGAAGAGCTAGATGAAAATATCGAGATTTATATCAACGAAAGCACTTCTTTGAAAAATGATCTTATTGCTTCTAAAAGGGAAAACTCCAATTTGTCTTCCGAAATCCAGTCTCCCAAATGTGTAAAAAACCCTGTTGAGAATGAGCTCTTAAAATCTCAATTGTAAAATTTTTTTTATTCAAAAGGGGAAATTAGAGAAGGAGATCGAATATCTGAACTTTACGCTTTCAAAGTCTACACAAGGAAGAGAGAATATTGATATAATTTTTGCGAAGACAACGGTGTCTTTGAAAAGAATGTGATTGGTTATAATCCTTCTAAGAAACAAAAGGATTACAAAAATTTCTTTGGCAAGAATCTAGCCTCCTGCTCACTATTTATACTTTGTATAGCATGTAATAAGAAGGGGCACTTATCTAAAAATTATTCGCCGAGATAGTAGAAGTTAATATTTCATTTCTGTATCCGATAGAAAGAAGCGAGTTTGGGTACCCCAATCTCGTTTACTTGATCTTTCAGGACCCAAGAAAGTTTGGGTACCTAAAGGATCAAGACTAGAATCTATTGTAGGTATGCATGAAAGCAAAGGTGGATCCAAACAAATGGATCCTCGATAGTGGATGCTCAAGGCACATGACAGGTGATCGTTCGTTGTTCACACGTATCACTCCAAAGGATAGTGGCTTGGTCACCTTCGGAGACAATCGAATGGAAAAATCATAGGTAAAGTTAAAATTGGTAACAATTCGATCTCTATTGATAATGTGTCTTTAGTCGATGGGTTGAAGTTTAATTTGATTAGCATTAGTCAACTAATCGATACTGGACACAAAGTATGTTTTGAAGGTGATCACTGCGTGATCCGTCATGCCTCAAATGGAGGTACTTTGGTTGGTAAGCGAGACGGTAACATCTATACTCTTTCATTTGACAGGTTCAATTCTTGTCGTGATTTCTGCCTTTCTGTTCAATAGAATGATACTTGGTTGTGGTATTGTAGATTAGGTCATCGTAGCTTAGGTCATTTTCTTTCTGTATTCCACTCTCATGGGTGATAAAATTAACTGAAACCTAATTGATGAAAACTCTAATTTGTTTGAGCCTGAATGATTTATGATTTTTTCCAGGCTTGAAAAGTCTCAAGTTTTGATACGCAAGGAGTTAAACGACTAAAATTTTCCCTTAAAATACCCCTTTTGAAGTTTAAATGTCTGTAAAGTTGATGTTTTTAACTTTCAAAACGGTGAGGCTAATTACGACTTTTATTTGGCTAAACTTTTATATTTTGTCGTGAAGAGGTTAGAAATTCATTAATCCAACTTTTGATAGGAAGAAGTATGAATTTAACCAAAACAAGTGGAGATTAAGGCCCACTGTATAAAGATGATGGCAAAGGGTTAAATGGCCAAGCATTAGTTTCTTAAACATACCCTTTTTAAATTTAGAAGGTCTACAAACATTTAGGGAGCTTTTGACTAATATAAAGGGTGTGATTAGATTACAATATATTTGGCTGAACTAAACATTTTGTTCCGAGAGAGGTTAAAAGTTCACTAATGTATCTTTTAGTGGCAAAAGAGTGTGAGTTTAATTAAAACGGGTGTGGATCGAGCACCACTGGCTGAACTAAACATTTTGTTCCGAGAGAGGTTAAAAGTTCACTAATGTATCTTTTAGTGGGAAAAGAGTGTGAGTTTAATTAAAACGGGTGTGGATCGAGCACCACTGCATAATAATGATCCCAAGGGGTTAGATGGCTAAACATTTTTTCCCCTAAAAAGTCGCTTTTCAAATTTAAAAAGCTTACAAAAATTAAGGGTGATTTTAACTTTAAAAAGGGTGAGGCTAAATTATAACATTCTTGGCGATATTTAAACATTTAAAGAATATGAAATTTTACCAAAACGGGTGTGAGTCAAGCTCAGTGTTATGAAAGGAGCAGGACCACCAAAGGAGCACAAGGCCACTAGAGCCTAGGCGCAAGGCACAACCTTTTTCAAAGGGAGGCGCAAAATAAAAGTAAAATATTCTTCTTCCTTTTCCTTTCTACACAACAAACCTTGGCATTGCTTAAAATTTGGAACTAAACTCCTAAAAAGTGGAACTAAAAACTGAAATTATTACAGATTGAAGCTGTTTGTTATGAAATTTAGTTTTACCATTGCTAATGCCACAACGGGGACTAAACTCCTTTAAAAATTGAAATGACCTTAAAACCAAAATTTCTTCTTCCTTTCTTTTTCTCCTCCCATTGGCTGCAAACTACATCAAAGGTGAATGTAATGATAGCAATAAATTCTCCTTTGTTTAGTTTTCTGTTTAGCAGCAAACCATCACAGGTGAATATCACCCAAACCATCAGATTAGTTCTCCTTTTGTTTAATTACCTTTCACCAAGATGGCGATAAATTTTTTCATAACAGTAGAAACAAAGGAATAAGATAGAAATGGGTTCAGCTCAACGGCATTAGAAGAACATAAAAATTGGAGATGTGATTAAAAGAAAGAGATAGAGATGGTGTCGATAGGTACAGTACTCGGAGCTGCTACTGGACTGAAGGGATAGTCCGTAGAGGATTAGATGTTTTATATTTGTTTTGTTTTTGTGTGAGAGAGAGTGAAAGAGACAAAGAAAGACGAACCTGGTGGTGGTTAAGTAGTTGGCAGCAGCTGCGGCATAGTGGTGCACCAGTGATGTTGACTGAAGCAGCGGAAGATGGAGCAGCAGGCGACGACGATGGGAGCAACAACAGGGATGAGGGGAACAGCGGCGAGGGGTGCACAATGGCGCAGTGAGAGTATGAGATGGATTTACGTTCTAGGTTGGAAAGGAAATAAACTAAAAGGACATAAAATGCAGGACGGTCTACATGAGGCAACAATGGCATCAATTAGGGCTCAACTTCTTGAGCCTTAGTTGGTGTTTCTGCCTCTGCCGTGTGCCTTGCGCCTGGACAGCAGGCGCATGCTTCCTTGAAGGCGCTGCTCCTGGCCTTAGGCAAGGAGCACTACCTGCACTGGGCTGCGGCTTGCGCCTAGGCGCTCCTTTGATAACATTGATAAAACCTCAGTATAATAGTCTCTGCTCCCCTTTCAAAAATTCATCTCAAAATTTAATCTTAAAACTTGCCTAGATCAAGATAAAAAAAAAAAGAGCACCTTAATTTCTGCAACTCCTTAGAGAATCATCCCTAAGTTCAAATATTATTATGTTCTTTTTTTTTTTAATTTTTTTTCTATCATTTATTTAAGATCGATCGACTATTGCATCCGTTAACTTTTATAGGTGGTTGCAAACTTAAATTTGTTGACATATGAACATATTGACTTTTTAGATTAGTGGGTAAATATTATCATAAAAATGGTATGCGCTTAAAAATAAAAATCTCGTTCCAAATATATGCTGAATTACATGCATAAGAGAATTGATATCTTAATATGTATTACTAAGATTAACAGGATCATGCTAGGTTAAAACAAAAAAGAGCTTTACAATAACTGTTTAGAGAGCTTTAAACTATACTATAAAGTGTTTGATTGAAAAAGAGAAAAAGAAGATAACATACTAAACGAAATAAAATGGAGAGGCTATTTTTGGCCCCAAACAACCATTACGACAAGAAATGACCATCACTTTACAGAAAGAAATTAGATGAGTAATAGATGATACTGAAAGTCGTAAAGGATGATATATTAAACTTTAGTGGCATGAAAACGCTTGCTAGAAAAAAAGACAAAGCTTTAAGAGAGAAACGGTTCGAAAATTAGGGAAGATCCTTGAAAGTTACTGCTACTGTATTTGTTGCCTAGGCAACTGAGTTTTTATGCGCGCTACATGGTCAATTATGTTCATTTCGTTCTTGATTTTAAGGGTAGACTGCATTTAAGCTACAAAATTTGTTATGCATATGGTAATCCTAACTCTTTCCCATCAGCTACTTTACTTTTTACGATCCTTTCCGATTACAAAATTTGAAACTTTAGTCTCACGCTTCCTAGAATTGTATACATCCTATAATTTATATTACATGACATTGGACAACTCGAATAGATACACTTCACATTACATTTTATGTGTGTCATATTGTGTCTAGAACACTTTCTTCATCGTGGTACTGAATATTTGTGTAAGATGTTTGAAGCTAATTAATATGTCAGTGTACCTTGGCTAGCAAGATGTAACATGGAATAATCAAGATTCTTTCTAGTGACAACTTGATGTTACAAAAGAAATGTTGACAAATATGTTCGTAACTGACATTAGCAATTCACATTTGAAAGTAAGACCATGTTTTTTGTAATGAACTTTCCATGTTTAGAGTCTTTGATTGGCAGTTCACAATTGATAATACTTCTTATACTTTAATTAAAATAGTCATCCTATTCGAGTTTAATTGTATATTCTTAAGTCTGTTACATTTTTTTTTAAATCACTATTTAATGTCCGAAGCACGTGATCCTTACTAGTGTAATATAAGTATCTTCATCTATATTGCACCCTCAACTGCATCATGATGGGAACAGTAAAGGTCCTAAACATATTCGGTCCATGGCACTCGTGAAGATGAGAACTGTATAAGTACTTACTGAGCTGCTACCTAACTTCATTTGCCTTTGACAGCACTATACGTAAGATTTGATTTTTGCAGAGGAAGCCCGAAGGTTACATATCTCTGTAAGAAATTCTCAAAGCTACTAGCTCTGCTTACCTGCTTCACTTTACCTGTAGTGGTGGACACGGATACACTTCTGCAAAAAGATATGGTAACCCTGGATGAGGCTTTAAAGACTGCAAACAGTGCTGTTTTGATGGCTATAAATGCCATCTCCATTCTCATCTCAGTATGTTTAGCTTGTTTCACTCTCACACATTTAAGTTTTATTCGTCACTTTACCAGTTGCCTCTTTTGTTTTATTGCCAGGATATACATATAAAAGTACTAGATATACCAGATGAGAATACGAAAGTACTCAAAGTTTCAGAACTTAAAAAAGTAAGTTTATGATAATCCAAATTTTCGTGTTCTATTTATTATATTAGTGCCGATGTTGATCTTCTGCTTCTTTTGGATCTCACAGCTGTGATTGCCATCCTTTCACTTCTAACAGGAACTGAACAGTCGCTCCTTATTTCTTAGACTTAATTCATTTTTTGCATCTCTCTTTTCCTTTTTCTGATTTGCTTTACTATCATGGGATGCTAACGCGATGATATACAGACTTTTGGAAACTATAAAGATGCAAAAGTTGGATTTGGAGCTGGTCGCAACATTAAAACTTCGATCAAGTGTGCAATATATGACTGCCCCTTTGTTGGTGTGGGTGTAAAGGTGCAAAAAAATTCAAACTTGACTCACATATATAGAGAACACGTCGATTTTTATCTTTCTTTTATGTAGGAAGCCTTTGTCCTTAATCTATGTTTAGGACTTGGTGTTAAGGCCACCTAACTTTGTTCTTTTTGCTCAGGACTGTGAGACCATTCTTGTCAGCATCCTAGCAGGTTCAGAATTTATTGACAACCTCGATCTGCATGCCGCCTTGCGCAGTTTTCGTCAAACTACTGAGTGCAAGGGGGCCATTGTAATATCCATAGTTCATGATCCCAATCTGGAAAGCAACCTAATCATAACTACCGTTATTACACTAGGGTATGAATCCTTATTTTTACAGCATATGGGCATGTCACTTAGGTTCCTGCATTTTCAATTTTTGATTCATACGTATGGAATTTTTTCAAGAGTCTTGGTACTAAATTAGGCTCATCATTAGGTTTTGATGTCTCAAGTATTTCAATTATACATGTCCGCATGATTTTGATTTCTTAGGATGGAGAAATTGACACGGGAAAAAAATATGCACGTTAACTGCATAGCAAGGGTACTTTTTTTATATTGGTGGTGAGCTCATATTAGTTGCAGGGGGTGGTATGTGGTTACTTTGAAAAATTAAGCTCAGAGCGGCTGGAGTAAATAAACAATGTTAATGTTTCTTATGTTGATTACTATTATGTGTTTAATATATAAGAAATTTAACCTGCATAAATTTTTTTAATTATATCTCACTTAAGAGAAACGCTTTTAGTTTGTTCAAACCCCTCTTTGTTTTTGTATGGAGTGGTTAAGTTTTGATTGACTTATGATGCTTCAGATAGATGCTAGTGATGCGCCAAAGTCAAAGCCACCAGTTGATTGGTACCCTGATAAAGACAGACACATAGGGCTCAATCCCACGTGCTATGCCTTTTATGTCTCAATAGAGAGATACCAGAACAAAGAAACGACTGAGTTTCCTTGTCTACTTCCAATTCCATTTTATTTTCCCTATTTGAAAGTCAAATTTTTAAGAAAAATGTTGCAATTCCGTTTATGTCCTTGTACTTTGAATTCCAACACCTCCATTTCAAAATTTGCTCGAAGCTGTTTTTTTGGATTCAGGGTCTTTTCTTCATAAAACTCGAAAGATTAATTACACCCATGTCCCTGAAGTTAGGGTAAAATTACAGTAAAAGACACTGAATTTCAAAAGGTAATAGACTGTGGCCACAAACTTTGAAAAGATAATAGCCGTGTCCATCCATCATTCATCTCTCAAAAAGCGTAACTTTTTTGCTGATGTCACCAATATGTATTTTCGAAGTGTCAATACTATACTTCTACTGTATATACATGGCATATACTTAAAAAAAGATTTAAAACCTTAACTTTTAAAATTAGGGTTTCAAACCCTAATTGTCTTATCTCCCCCTTCCTCACCCCGCTCGCCGCTGCCACATCTCTCCTCCCACCCCATAGTGCTCCCCCTCCTGCACCCCACCGCCTCCAGGAATCTCATAGCGATCAGACTACGGTATTTTCGGCTTAAAATGTGTGGTTTTTTCGCTGAAACGAAACCCAGTCCCTAGTTAAGCATCTAAATGCAAAGATTGCCATCTTCCTGGAGAACCCATATGAGATGGGCTTAGTTACTCCATTGAGGAAGGCGGGGATGTGGATTTAATGAGCAGAAATGGCCACACCTTTGAGTAGATGTAGTTTGGAATTGTTTAACTTTAGATTACAGGCTACATTTTTGTTAGAAGACTAACTTTTTATGCGTTAAGTGATTTAGAAACATGTAATTAGAAAAAAAAGGTATTTGAGCAATACCCGCAATTCTAAACCGTTTTAGAAGCGTTCTAACTTCTATAATAAGTTAGAATGTGGATCTTTATGAATCTTTACAAAAGTCCAACTTGAAGTTGGAAAAAGGATTTCTGGCTTCTAAAATCAAGGCTTTGCGATTCCGAAAAAGGGGTTAAATCCCAATAGTCATCCGCCCATGATTAGTTGAGCATCTCCCTTAAAGATCAGGTTTTTGGTAGGTTTCATTTGACTTTTGCCCGGACAAAGTTGAATCCCGGTGGTGGGAGTTAGACATAATGGTATTTGTGAGGTGTAATTGTTGGGGGTTGGGTGAGGTGATAGCGGCTGGTGAGAGTTGGTGGTGCCGTGAATGATATTAGAGTACACTTTGCTGATAACAACACATGGGGGAGCCGGTGCAGTGTCAGTGGTGTTGCGGCCGCGTGTTCTTGAAGTGGAGGAGGAGACATAGATGGTGACATTCAAAATTACCTTCCTTGCTATGGGTAATAAGTCATTTGTTGAAACCGTTAGGTATTCCAATATTCCGTTTGGTTAAGGGATATCACTGCCATTTGTCCAGACTGATGGACACTCCTATAATTTCACCCTAATCTTAGGGACATGGGTATAATTAACCCGAACTCGAATCATGGCCAGCGCCACTGCCTTTGCAACCTACCGTCTCCTTCCGCCTCTCTCCTTTGTCTCCACCACTCTCCTCCTCCCCATTGCCACTCTCTATCGCTCCATCATCGTCGGGTCTGTGGAAGTGCTTGATCTTTGGTTCTAGTGCTAAAGGTTTGCAGAATGTGGTGTATAAGAGGCACAATTGGGTGGTTCGAAGACATGGTGTCATGGCTAAAGTTAAACCAGATGAATACGTTAGATTCGATTGTGGGGACCAGGCTGGAGTTGGCTTGGTAGCCTTAATGCTTGAAATGGGCGTGGGTTTCAGCACCGCCAGCGAGTTGCCCCTTCTTTGGATTAGGTTTATAAAAACATAAACTTGGACTCGGGGTGAAGTAATGCTAAGGTTAATTTAGGGAATGGGATGAAGGTGTGATGCCAAGGAAGTGGGTTGGCAGTATACGTGGAGGTGCCACAAAGAATGTCGTCTAGTCAGAAATTAAGGCAGTGATGTGGGAGAGAGAAAGGATTAAGTGTAGAGACCAAGGCTTTCCAGATAAAGCCTGAGGAGTGGAAGTGCTGCGCGGACTAATATGCACCCCGGGGGGGGGGGGGGGGGGGTGTGAGTACACGACGACAATCATTGTCCACTGCGTAGGTCCAAAGTTAACGTCCAACGTTAGGGTCCTTTGTGTTTCTCTCTCTACAATCCCTGGAGTTCTAGGGTGAGCAAGATGTCAAAATGAGTTTTCTTCATCTTTTGAAAATGACTTTTCAAGTCCCCTATTTATAGGGGTTGAGATAGTTATGTCAGTCCAGGCGAGTATAGTCGTGGAAAGCCTTCCATTCGCTTCCTAGTTAGCTCGTGAGCAGGTGCTGGAGTCAGCCTTTCAATCCTGTTGCGGCAACGGGTGTTGTGGCATTGAGAGTGGTGACCGAAATCATGGAGGATAAAGCTCCCAAAGGGAGGAGAGAACAGGGGGAGGCAAGCAGTCCCCAAGGGAAGGGAGCCCCCCCAAGGGGTGAGCAAAGAGTCCCCAAGGAGAGGGGAACCTAAGGGGGAGGCAAGGGAGATTTCAAGGAAAGGGAGCCCCCATGGGGCGAGGAGAGGAGTCCCCAAGGAGAGGAGACCATAGATGGGGAGCCATCAAGGGGCATGCAGAGGGAAGACCCCAAGGGAAGGGAACCACTATGGAGCAAGGAGGGAAGACCCTCAAGAGAAGGGAGCCCTCCTAAGGGGCAAAAAGGGGTAGCTTGGGCAGAACCCTTCAGGGGATGGGACGCCATCAATTCCAACACTAGGTATTTATGTGCCAAAGCCGCAACATGTGACTTGAGCGTGCGCCTTGGGTTGACGGTTTGATAGCATTGAACTTTGACCGTTGAATACTCGTTAATGCGTCGTGAGAACGGGACCCGATAGTGGTCAAAAGCACGTAGCCAGGATGGGGTTGCAACAAGGTGTTATCGAGCTTGTGTGTCTACATGTGTATACTTGATGGAGAGAGTTGGTAAGAGAAGTAGGTGATCGGATAGGATAATTTGGGAAGTTTACTGCACTTTGTTGTGTAACTGTCACCCGGGAAAGTTCTTTTGAACATACCAATATAGGAATAGGGGGAAACCCCACTTGAGCTGAGGGAGTATTCCTTTCTCTCAGAATCCCTAGCCTCGGGTGGTGACTGACCAAAGAAAGAAACGGAGAAAACCTCCATTCGTGATGAGATATGAATCTGGCTATACTACGAGATCCCAGCCCTCACTGGATCAGGCTCCCAACAAGTTCACTAGTTAGGAGCACAGATCTGCGATTATAAGGGAGATTTGTGGCCTTCGTCCATGAATCCTGAAACTAAGATCTCATTTGCCGTCAATCTCTGACGAATGGAGGCTAAAAATCTACTTCTGGATAGATAAGCTTAAAATGTTTCTGATGTCTTTCCTGCATACGTTCATTTCTCCTATTGTATTCATTGATCTCAAGTGTGAAAAAGGAAAAAGAAAGGAATGGTAAAGGTAAGGAAAATGTTAATTGAAAAAAAAAGCCCTTATTCATGAGTGAGGTTGTATACGTTTGTATTTAAAAGCGCAATGCTTAAAGTTCCCATCCTTTTTCCTCTCCTGAATTTAACAGGTTAAACTTTGGCTTGTCTGTGGAGTTGCTAGGGAACCAGCTCGCTGGCATGTGACCATGTATTTTTCTTCACACTTTCGATCCATGTGTTACCCTGGATCAAACTTTGAAGTTATATTTGAACCGGCGATCAAATGTGAAGTTATAGTCGAGTCGGCAATCAAACTTTTGACCCGATCACCAAGACAAGACCATTAATATTGTTAAGCCAAATACGAGTATTAGGACATATCTAAACAGTGGACTGGAGACTACAGCATTGCACGAGACAAACTGCAAAAAATAAAAAGCAAGGGCAGCTTCAAAAGCTTAGTTACATGAAACGGGGGTGTGGGCGTGGGCTGGGGGGTGGGAAGCATAACTTCACTGAGCAGGAGGGGAAGCATGGGCACCAAAAAGAATCTAAGGTTGGGAGCGGCTTGAATAAATAAATATATTAGTATGATTGGTATATTTCTATATACATCACTTTATGCTTGTGTACAGGTTTAGTTTTTGGCTTGGAACTACCACAATTGGTGGGTACTTGTTACTTTTGTACTTGTCACCTCAAGTGGCTAGTAGCTAACTACTAAAAGGGATAATTAAATAGTTTTGGCGAAATGCACTTTTATCCAAAATCTGAGATATGTGTAACGCCAGGTTCGGTAAATGCCAAACTTGTCTATTCGATCCCTTTCGAGGTGCCCAAGGAGTACGGTACATGGGGTTCCTTTAGGCGGTTCAGAACAGAGCTGACTCCCTCCATCCAGTCTGTCAAAGCGACTAGTGGTTCGTATGGCTACTTGACCTACTTGACGAAAGGGATCGATGAAATGACCAAGTTGCGAGATCGAGAACAAAACTTTTCGTTTATTGACTTTATTAAAAATGCAGCTCCTTATTTACGTAGGGGCTATAAATACCTCCAAAAGTTAGTCTGCTGTTAGTTTTTTGTACGTTTTTTTAACATGTTTGCATTTTGTATTTGAAAATGCGACAACCTTCCTCCTTTCCTTTCTCCCATGAAAATCTCCACCTACCACCTAATGCCGCCACAACTCCACTGCATCTAATTTTGCCAAAAAAACACTGCCCATTGCTCCTACCACGACCACCACACAGCACTCACCACCGGGGTTGATCTTGTATTGAACCCACATCTTAAACTCAGTTTTCATTCTTCAGCTCCATGAATGCATGCCTCTTTGCCATCTCCGCTTCAGCCAAGACTGCACCAGCCTCTTACTACCACCTCTCTCTCGCCACACTAACTAAATCAACTCTGAATATAAAAAGCAAAACCAAGACCAAAATCCAAATCAACAACCACTCACCTTCATCAACAGTAGTGCCTTTCCACGATCACCACTTCACCTTCATCGCCAGCACTCCCTCACCAGAACCACCACTTGACAACCTTACTGCTGACATGATTGTAAGCTACCTAACATCCAAGGCAACATCACCACATCTTACCAATCTACAATATCAAGCACAAACCACTCATTTCTCCAGGAAAGCCCTTGACTTCACGAATGCCATCGATATCATCACCTCTTACTCCTAGAAAAACAACAATACACTCATGGAAGGAAACAAAATCTGGACCAATAGGATAAACTTTTTCTTATGGTGTACAGTTTTGTTTTGTTGGAGAGAAAAACAATTGATACAGATTCACATATACAAAATCCATCAAAATTATATTTTGCCCATTGAAAATTTTGAAACCCATTTTTGGTTTCCATTGATCTATGTGTCTATATCTTCACCAAAAAACTTCAGAACTTACACCAAGAGCCACCCATTTTCAATCTGTTCAACCCCATCCCCTTAACCGTTGCACCATGGTCCATCACAGGCACCGTCACAGATCAATTTTCTTAGTATAAATCACCGGCACATTCCTTGCATATACACATGCACATGTACATGTATGTACCATTGTTGTCAAAGGTGTCCAAGCCGTTCGACTCAGTTGAGAGACGATTTCAGGCGACACTCTAGTGCCTCGTCCAAGCCAAGGTGATGTGACTTTAAAGAGGCTCACATCTCTCTGGAAGAGGCATGAGGCAACTTCAGGCATATGGTGGCAAAAAGGCACGCTTATGGGGAAACTCTAACTCAAAGGGTTAAACATCTACAGCAAAGAAAAGAAAAGAGAAAAGAAAAGAAAGAAATAAGTCAGACTCCTAATCCTTGATCGACCAAACCCAAAGCAGCAGTCGCTGCCTCCAAGAAAACACAAAGGAGCTTCAGCCACTAGCAGGGGAGGTGAAGAAGAAGAGTTCTATTCCTAACATTAGCTTCATAGGTCAAGCGGATTATAAAGAAGAAGAGGAAGAATGTTCAGAGGAAACGATCCTTCATGTTATGAAGAAGATGGTCAGTTGTTGGACGATGAGGATGACATTTGAGTCACATTTGCTATTTTTTTTAATTCCTTTTAGTGTGTGCTCAAGCTGAACTATGTTTTAGTCTTTGTTGTTTGTTTTTGTTTTATCAACACTTCAATATTTTAAGCAATGGATGTTTAATTATTTTATGCTCTTATTTGTCTTTTTTGGGTGACATGGTGGTGTCAAATGACTTTCTTCATTTATTTCTCAGATGCCCTTTGCACTTTTCTTTACAAGGGTACCCTTGCTTCACTCGGGCGAGCACCTCTCCTCTCGCCTCGGGCAATTGTAGACCTTAGTGCCTTAAAACTGCCTTTTGCCTTTGACGATAATGATATGTACATATATATACTTGCAGATCTGGAGATATACAGATATAATTATTACTAATAACATGAAAAATGAACGTGGATTTGGGTTTTCTTAGTTTAAACGATTTGTGTAATGAGTTGGCTCACTTCCAAATAGACATTTTCAAAATACGCTGTGGACAATTTTGTCATTTTGCAGGAAAACCTAACTCCATTAGTATTCCATTCCGTCTACGAATACGTGATGTTATTGCAGTTGTGTTCCCTCGGGTGGGATTACCTCTACACCCAAGGATGTAGCTGTAATTATCCCATCTAAAAAGAGTAGTTCGGCAAATTTTCATGCCAATAGGGTTACACATGAGACAAATTTTAAATAATTGTTTTACTTGGGGCCAAATTTGAAGAGGAAAAGGAAAAGGGAGGGAGGGAGGCAGGGAACTAGGGGAGGAGATCAGCTCTGTTCTCTTGATGGTGGTAGTCGGTATAGGGCAAGGAGAGTTTAGGGGCTTGGAAGAAGCGGAAGCAAGAAAAGACAGAGGAAAGCAAGGGGTTGAGTCAACAAAGGGCTTGATACTCTCTCACTTTCTCCATGCGTCTCTGTTAGACAGATTGGATTGAGTTACCCTGTTAGCTTGGGATACATTCTCATTGGAGCTCCTAATTTGGGATTGCAGAAGTTGAGTTCTTAGAGAGAGACATTGCCATGTATGGAGTTTGCTGTAACTAAGTTCAAGACCTGGTCTTCATTTGCTGTGTTTTTGCACTCAAGGGATCACCAAGATATATGAGCTTTATGTGTTAGTTTGTATATTAGCATTAGTGGTACTTGCTTCTAGATAGTTTTGCAAATAAATAAAACTTCAAGCTTAATATTAGTGCACTCATGATGCTCTGTCTCCCTATTATCTTGTAAATTAGCCTCTTCTAAGCTTCCTGGTATACTTGTGCTTGTTTGTAGTTAAAGTTTGTATATATTTTAGATCTTGAAGTTTGTAGTAATGTCCATTGTAGTTTTACATTTATGGTCTGCTAAATTGACTTAATAAATCTGTTAGTCTCCAATGAAAGACAAACTGTCTGTAATAAATCACTATTTCTTTATTAGGTAGGTCCAGGGTATTTGTGATCTTCAATATCATGATTTGCTTTAATCTTTTCTAATACCTTAAAAAATTTCATCAGTTATTCTGAATCCGATACTTCTCAACAAGGCGGTATATTCTCTAGATTGGTCCAAAATTTCCCGCTCATTTTCAATTTTCTGGGGATGCACCAGTCACAATCTAACGAAACCCGAGAAAATGGTTCACAGTCAGCAGACTCTGGAGAAATGCCATGCAGGACTCAGGTCAACGGTTATTTGAGGTTACATCATTTCCTTACTTCAGTTTAGCTTAAGATGTTCTGGCTTTGATATTATAGTGTAAAATTCTTACTTTCTCATTGTTGTAGAGATTATGATAGTTCTTCTGAGCGAAGTGAGGTTGACCATTTTGAGGCCAATTCTAATACTTACACTTCTTACGACAAAAGTTCTGAAGGTACAATATGATTACTTTTCTTCTTCATAATTTTGAAATCGTGTTTGGAACATCTTATTCATTTAAATCAAATATTAGAAGAGCTTGGCCATTCATTGGTGATAAACTCACCTAGTAGCATATTCATTGTCAGGAGAACCTATTTTTCCCAAAGAGACACTTAATAGACAGAATATAGCATCAGGATATCAAGTTGCACCTGAGTGGACCAGTGAAGGGGCCAGTGAACCTGGAGCTACCCCAGTTCTTAACAACCTGAGCATCTACAGACTTCCAGTTGGTGTAAAACCCTCAGAAGAATTTGAAGAGAGTTCCACTACCTCTAACTCAGTTCATCAGTCAGATAAGATAGCTAATGGTGTTATGAAGATAGAGCCTCAGATTCCTTTAAGTATGCCGTGGGATGCATTGACTGATGCAAGTTTTGAAGCCATAATGGAATTCTATAATAATGCCTCTTCTTTACTCAAGGGAAGCTATGAAGAGGACAATAAGAAGCAAGGAGTTCTTTCCATACGTGCAGCATCAATGTTGGTAAGGGAATTTTTTGACTTCTAATAGCATCATTATTTAGATTGCACATAATTCATGAGATAAAAAAGTTTGGTTGTCTCTCTTCATCAACAAGATTAGTTTATTCTGTCTATAATCACACTTCACACATCTGTATTGCATTTTCATGTGATGCTAAAGTTCAATCATTCAACGGATATCAATTCGTATATGCTCTCTATGTAATTCATTCGGAAGAGATTTTGTAACAGGTGGCATCACGATACATGCTTTTATACAATTGGTATACACGGGATACATGTATATAGAGATTTTTATCAATAAGAGTTTGTATATACATTTTGGCACTTTGGGCTTGTATATATGCATAACCTTGGCTTTTTAATTTAAACATTGGTTTTTTGATAAACTTTGCTTGATAAACTGTTTTAGTGCTATTATTTTTTGTCATTGAAAGTATATATAGCACCAAAGTTTTATTTAGGTGATTGTAGCACAACCCGAGTCTTACACTAAATAAGTTGGAAAAATAGTAACAAGTGTTAAGAGAATCAAGTAAATAAACATTTGTTTTTTGGTATCTTTTTTATGCATGGAGTTCTTGATGAGTAAGTCCTTTTGGTGGGGAATGGAGCTGGAATTAGATTTTGGGTGGATGTTTGATGCAGGGAGGTACCGCTAAGAGTTTATTTTCCGGATTCATATATATTGGCTCCAAAGCAACAATGTCAGATTATGTCATCTGAAGAAATTTTTTGTTTTTCTTACTTCTGAAAAAGGATAATTCCATTTTAGTCCCTTGTACTTTACGCTTTCTTTAATTTGGCCCCTACAGTTCAAAATCCTTGAAATTGATCCATGTAGTATTCTCCATCATCAATTAAGCCCCTCCCCCTCCGTTAGCTTTTTCCATCCAAAATGACCACGTGACAGGCACATGGTCACTTTTTTGGGGTATTTCTGTGTAGTCATGCTAATGGACAGGAAAAAAATTGTTAATGAGAAAGAATCAACACCACCATGATGAATCACCATCCAAATCGTTGACGCCGTCGACCACCGCCCTGCATGCCTACCAATGCCACCACATCCATCCACCAACACCTTTACCAACACCACCATAGCAACCCATCAGCACTGCTGTACACATCCGCTAATACCACGATACCCATCAAACACCACCACCCCCAACACCTAACAACATGACCTGCCCACCCACTGAAACCGCAGCCACTGTCACACTACCCACCCTTAAATACCACCATCACTGCCACCCTGCTGACCTACCAATTAATCCACACACACCCCCAACAACACGCCTGCCAAGACTAGCGTAGCCACCCCCAAGACCACGCCTGCCAAGACCAGCGTAGCCACCCCCAAGACCACAAAACCCAGCAATACCCACCAACACCACAATATCCACCAACTACCAACACTACACTACCAATCTTAGTTGCACAAAGCGGGTGCGGGGGCGGGGGCGGGAACGGGGGCGGGGGAGCGTAAGCACCAAGAAGAATCTAAAGTTGGGAGCGGCTTGAATAAATAAATGAGTAAAGAGTATTATCATTTGTTTAGTATAGTTTATATAGCCAGCAACAACTGACTAAGAGGCTCTAAGGACTTGAAAGAGAAGAGAAACAAGGAATTGAGTTGAAAGGGCTTGATTTTCAGGTATTCTCTCACTTGTTCCATGCATCTCTATCCAGCTAACGGGATCGAGTTCCCATATTAGTTTGGGACAAGATCCCATGGAGCTCCTAACTTGGGATCGCAAAAGCGAGTTTCCGAGAGAGAAACGTCACCTCATTAGGAGTTTCCTGCAACTAAGCTACCAATCCACCAACATCACAGTACCCACCAATAACACAATTACGAATACAATCAAACCCACCCACCATCACGGTGGGTCGCATCGGTCAATCGCGCATTGGTTTGCGGCAGCGGTGGGTTTGGTGTTGGCTCAAGGTGGCAGATCTGTGGACTGTATGGGTGGAGAGGACAGAAATTGGGTCAGAAAAATTGTTTAGGGCCTTTCTCCAGATTGTACAAAAGGAAACTAAATCACATCCTATAAAATAGGAAACAAGAAACTAATGCCAAAAAATCAGGGATCTATGACCAATTACAAAATCAGGTAACGGACAACTATTTACAGCCTATTAACCCAAAGATTCTTGGATCCAAATTTGGAATTCAACACTCCCCCTAAAGCCAGGGAATGTATGTCAATCAGTCCCAACTTAGAAAAATGTATGTCAAATGGAGCTCTAGGAATGGCCTTGGTAAGTACATCTGCAGTTTCTGTCGGGTAGAAGTATAATTAACCTCTATGACCCTTTGCTCTATCTTCTCTTTGATGAAGTGACGGTCAATCTCAATATGTTTGGTTCGGTAATGATGACCTGCATTATTTGCAATACTAATAGCTACCTTATTATCACACATTAGCTTCATAGATGTTGTAGGTGGAAAATGGAGTTCCTCTAGAAGTCTCTTCAACAACCCTTAGAAATGCCGTGGGCCATGGCTCGGATTTCTGCTTCATCACTATTGTGTGCCATAACTGATTCTCTTACTCCTCCAAGTAACCAGGCTGCCCCATACTTAAGGTACAGTAACCTGAAGTTGACCTTTTAGCTGATAGTGATCCTGCCCTCTACATCTTAGAAGATTTCTACACCACGACTAACTCCCTTTTTGAAGAATAATCTTCTGCTTGGAGTCATTTTTAAGTAGCGCAATATCCTATGCACAGCTTCTTGATGCTCTTCTGTAGGGTTGTTCATAAACTGACTAACTGTACTTACTGCAAAGCTAATGTCAAGTCTTATGTGAGACAAGCAAATTAACTTCCCTACTAGTCTTTGATATCTCCCTCTGTCAACAACAGCTGAGTCTTTTTTTAAGCCGACCTTTTTGAATGGATTCATGTATGTATCAGAGGGCTTGCATCCAAGTATTCATGTCTCCTTTAATAAGTCAAGGGTGTGTTTTCGTTGCAAAACTGAAATACCCCTGCCTAACCTTGCTACCTCCATCCCGAGAAAGAACTTAATGTTCCAAAGCCTTAATCTCAAATTCCCTACGTAGAACCTTTTTTAGCCAAGATATCTCCTCTTCATTGTTCCCTGTAATACTTATGTCATCAAGGTAGATTATGAGCATTGATTGTGATCTTACCACTAGAGAGTCTTTTGATGAGTTCGGTATGATCAGATTGCCCTTGTGAATAATCCTGCCTTTTGATCGCCTTAGTGAATCTCTCAAACCATGCTCTTGGGGACTGCTTAAGCCTATAGAGTGATTTTCGAAGCTTGCGAACCTGATTGTTGTTACTTGGATGCTTTAAGCCCCGGGGGGGGGGGGGGGGTTCTCCATGTAGATTTCCTCTTCTAGATCCCCATTGAGAAATGCATTTTCCACGTCTAGTTGATGCAAGGATGAGTCAAGGTTGGCTGCCAAGGATAGTAAGACCCGGATTGTATTCAATTTTTGCCACAAAAGCAAATGTTTCCTCAGAATCAATTCCATAAGTCACCGTGAACCCTTTTGCCACTAACCTTGCTATATACTTCTCTATACTTCCATCTGCCCTGTATTTGACGTCAAAGACCCACTTGCATCTCACAAGATGTTTTCCCTAGGGCAATTGGGTAAGCTCCCATGTGCCATTCTTCTGTAATGGTTGGATCTCTTAGCTCATTGCTTTTATTCACTCAGGTTGTTGTGAGGCCTCTTCTATGCAGCTTGGAATCTTAATATTGCCCAAATTGGTGGTTAAAGCTCGAAAGCTAAGAGATAACTTCTCATAGGAAACAAACTATGAGACAGGGTGCAGGGTAGAAGATCTGACCCCCTTTCTGTGGGCAATGGGCCTGTTGAGATCATTCAGTAAACACAAGTCATCTGTGGAGGAGCTAGAGTGTAAATTACCTTGAATTATCTCGGTGGGAGTTGGACTCAGAACATCAGTTTGGCAAGGCTCAAGATGCATTTGCAGTTCCACCGGTTTAGGATTCTTCTGGCGCCTTAAGTAAACGTTAAGCTTCTTGTGCTTAAGCTCCTTGTTTCCTCCTTGAATTAGGCTAGGATCTGATGGTTGAATATCAGACTGAGAATGTTAAATGTCAGGTTGAGAATGAGACTGGGGTATGCTCTGAGGGATGTCAAGTGTAGAAATGTCCCAAAACTGATATTCTTCTCAGTTACTGAATTCTCCCCCTGAATGAGTTCTGGGGTAACACGGCACATTTCAAGAAAGGTCATGTCCCTAGTGTTATAGGTTTTTCGAGTAGTGGGACAGTAGCATTTATATCCCTTTTGATAAGAGGAATAACCTATAAAAAGACACTTGACAGACTTTAAACCAAGTTTACTTCGCTAATGAGAGGAATCGTGGACATAGGCAGAACACCCAAAAACTTTGAGAGGAGTATTGTTCATGATTCAATTTTGAGGAAAGACTTTGGAAAGAACGTGGCAACGTGTATCAAATTTCCTAACTCTTGAACCGCTTCCCCCCCCCCCCACCCACAGAAGTGTTTAGGAACATGATTGACAGAAATAGCAGGTGTCTAATCTCTCTCTTGGCTATCCCATTCTGTTGAGGGGTGTCTACACAAGAACTTTGGTGAACAATCCATTTTCTAAAAATTAAGATCCAAGCATTGAGTTGAAATATTCTTTAGCATTATCAGTCCTAAACACCTGAATCTTAGCTTGAAACTTATTTTGAATCATGGAATGAAAGGATTTGAAAATAGATCCTCCCTCTGATTTATCCTTCATAAGAAATACCGATGTAACTCGGAAATGGTCATTGACAAAAGAAATAAACCATCTACCACCAGAACTATTTTGACCACCAGAACTATTTTGAACACGAGAAGGTCCTCAATTATCACCATGAATAACAGAGAATGGTTTAGAGGGTTTATAATGTTGGGGAACCATACGAATTATGGCAGTGCTTAGATAGCTTACAACCCTCGCGTTGGAAAAACTTGGGATGCTTACTAAATAATGAAGGAAATAACTTGGAAAGTAGATAAAGTTTGGATGTCCTAGGCGAAAGTGAGCGGAGGAAAAGTTAGCTACGCAGTTTAAATCTTGAGTCAGTTTACTGATTGACAGTGAATTGCATTGGAGATTGGGAACCAAAAGAACTGAGCTGAGAATTAGTGTCTCCGAGATGATCACTTCTCAATTCCAGTCACCGTGGAAAGAGAGCCATCTACAATCCTGAGTTTGTTATTCTTGTGACATCGGCTGCACTCATGGAGTAGTGATACATCACCTGTCATGATCCAAGACTTCGTGATGGATGATCCAATCTGATGAATCCTCGTCTTTAGAATGGAGAGTAGTCAAGAAGTTACCTTTTTGAGCAGTGGATCCGACTGAAATAACAGGGACAAGAGAGGATCCTGGACTGAACATCTTTTGCACCCCCTTGTACTTGCTCTTTGTTGAAGATGACAGGATCACTTGTTGTTTTTCCTTTTCCTTCAGAGTCAGCCACAAAGCCCCACACTTCGTCCTCTTTATTCAGCTTCCAATCTGCTGTCTTCGTATGTATCTTCCAACATGTTTCTTTGCTATGGCCTGGAGAAAGACAATGATCACACCAAGGTCTACCCTTCTCCTGCCGTGCATCACTGGCGGATGTTGGCCCTCGAGAGACAAAAGCTGATCCTTCTGGAATACTTGAAGATGGCCCTTGAGAGACAAGAGCTGATCCTTCTGGAATACTTGAAGATTGCCAAGTAACCACCATCAGCTTCTTCCTGCTTTCTTCCCTCCTAACTTCTGAGAAAGCTTCATGAATGGTTGGAAGAAGCTTGGCTCCATGAATTCTCCCCCTTCATCTAGAGATTTGTCTAGTCCCAGTAGGAACTTGAAAACCCTTTCCTTTTCAATGATCTTCTTGTATCGGCTTGCATCAGCTGTGCGCTCCCAATCCAGACTTTCAAACGTATCTAATTGCTGCCAAAAACGACTAAGAGTGTTAAAATATTGTGTCACAGACATCTCTCCTTGCCTAAGATCATCAAGAGCTTCTTTGATGTCGAAGAGCTCCGCTGTATTATCATTGTCAGAGTAAATTTCCTTTGCTGCTATCTAGATTTTGTAGCCTGTATCATAGAAAAGAAAATTATGTCCTATTCATTGTCCATGGTGTTGATTAACCAGATATAACCATGTTCTTCTCGGTCTTCCACATCTTGAAGCTCGGGTCATCCTTCATTGGTGGACTTGCAGCACCAGTGTGGTAATCATCCTTACCTTTTCCTGAGATGAACATTATCATTGATTTTGCCCATTGGTGATAGTTGTGGCCGTATGACGAGAGTAACTGAGCCTTCTGAACCACCAGCGTTCACGGAAAAGAAGAGTAGAGAGGATCTGTTTTACTGTCAGATCTGAGAAGAAAATTTCTGGTCAGAGCCAAAAACAGCCAAGAAGAATAGCCCAGAAATTATGCTCTGGCACAATGAATAAATTTTCTCTATATCTTACTTCTGAAAATTACACTACCAGAAGGCTACAGTTATAGAGAAAGGAGAAGTGCCACAGGCTGGCAGATTCCTTGATATCTAGCTATACAAAAAGGATACTAAATCACGTGTTGCAAATAGGAAACAAGAAACTAATGCCTCTAAATCAGGAATCTATGACTAATTATCGAAATCAGGTAACTGACAACTATTTACAACCTAATAACCCCCATATTCTTGGATCCAAATCCGGGATTCAACATGATTTGTTCAAAGCTGGAGACCAGCCAAGAATAGTTTCTGTGGAGAGGTATTTGGCGAGCATAACCCACCCCCCCCCCCCCCACCAAAGGATGGCCTTTTATTGTTGGACAGCCATACGGTGTCCCATATTCAGCATTGATAACTTGCGGAGGCTGAACATGATCACCATTTGCAGATGTTATAAATGCAAGAGGGATGCGGAGTCACTTATCATCTACTTCTTCACTACGATGTAGCAAGGAGTCTTTGGAGCTTATGTTTCCCTTGTTTGGTGTGGCTTTGGGTGATGCCGAGATCATTTATGAATCTTTGTTATGCTCGATGGGGGTGAGGGTGTCAGAGTTCAAGGAAAAGGTGCAGTTAGCTCCACTGTGCCCTTTGTTGCCCATTTGGCGCGATAGAAACATGTATGCTTTTGACGTTATGGAGATTCCTAATCAATCTCTGCTTTCTTCTTTCCTGTCTCTTCTTTTCTTCTGGATTAAGGAGGGAGGAGTTCCTTAGATCAGGTTATGGGGACATATTTTGTAAGCAAGGTATTTCGGCGATATTAGCTTATGTAATGCAGATTAGATGTTTCGAAGTTTTTTTGTTATTAGTTTAGTCTTTTAGTAGTTACTATATTCTTAGAGTCATTTTGTTATCGAGTTTTAACTTTGATCATTTACTTAGTAGGAAAGGATCTTTTTAGTTTTTCTATGTAAGCTGCACTGTAAAAACTATCAAGATATTTGACTAATGGAATTTTATAAAGCAGATTTGCTTTTTCTCTTGTCGATGGTGAGACTTACATTGATTATTCTTCTAGGTGAGACTCCTAGAAGGCCTTAGTGATATTCTGAGGTATGTTATCTTTCTTACTTTGCCGGAGGTTATAAACCACCAAAAAGCGTCCACGGTGCGGTTCATAGCACCCTCCCAAAAATATATCTTTCAATCCATGAGCCTTGACCCTAGCTTTTCAATTACAAATGCTTACGCCTTGCCCACCATCCTTGGTGGTAGGTCCGTCCTACATCACTTTAGGCATCAGAAACGTTGTTCCGGGCTGCAAATTTTATGCAATGAACATCATGGGTTACTCAATCAAGGAAATGTCTGCCATCCAAAGATTGCTTCAAAGGCATGAGTAATTTGCTAATATGACTTTGAAGTTCGATAAATTGGAAAAGCTCTTGGGAAAAGGTGGAGGCCTTAACAAGAAAGAAGGTTACCATGAGGGGAGGTCTTCAAAGTTTCGATCATGAACTGCTACGATGGAATTCTTACATTTTTGAAGGTGATGTTTTTTACGATGATCAGGCAAACTTTCTCGATTGGCTTTTGTCCGTGCAAAAATATTTAAGTCACCGTTTTATTCTGGAGAATGTGAAGGCTTGCTCTGCAAAAGGAAAATTGAAAGTGGTAGCACATTTGTGCTGATAGTTCAAGAAAAATGTTATATAACTGATCAACCACCTTTAATTACATCGGAACAGATGAAAGTTAAGATGAAAGAGCATTTCCTTACTCCTAGATTTAAATATGTGTATGATAAGTGTTTTCATCTAAATAATGCTGTATTGAAATGTAGGAACAAGCAACAAGTTTTGGTATAATTGCTCAACATGCTTGCGAAAGTAGAATCTGTAAGACTAAAGGCACGAAACAAAATGATATCCCCTTCTTTATGTGGAATATGTGGTTATGGTATCATGTTGCCGACTTTTGCCCAAACCTTCTTGAGGAGGCAATGATGGTCAAAAGCTTGAAGACAAGAATGATAAAGATCGGTCTCGACGAGAGAAAAAGTTGAATGATGCTGGAGATATTCAAGATCAAAAGCAAGGACAATTCCTACTCGAAGATGTTGTTTACTTAGATGTTGAAGCAAAGGATATGAAGGAGGATCAAACGTCTGATGATGTACTACCAGATTTTTCAGTTGCATCTTCTATTTTTTTTTTTCCTACTTGATGCATAAATACTTTCAGTGAGCCTACTGAGATAATTTTCGAAGACGTTAACCAACACGCTCAATGGATCAGCTACCTCCTCAAATTCACTACTACTTGAAGGATCCAACAAGACCAGAGACGAGATTAGCAAAAACAGCTCTTACTAAAGAGTTTCTTTTGGTGGCCATGTCAAGAAAAATTACAGAATTTGATGAACAGATGCCCCTTCAAGATTGTGATGTCAACTGCAGAATTCTATCCACCTTTAGGTCGAGACATGCTAAGATTTTGAGGTTAAATTTCTATCTGGTCAATCAAAAGCATGAAAGCTTCTTTTGACATCTAACCAAGATCACGCGAAATGGGTGTACGCAGATATCTCGGCAGTGCTGAAAACAATGAGATAGTTGACAATCAGTTATCGTGGCCAAACACTAAGTTTGATGAGTCAAAAGGCAAGGACTATGACAGGATATCTTGGGCACATAAATCAAAACTGCAGCAATTATATCAAGGCTCAAACTAGTCCGATTGAGTTTATTCAAGACAGGGGGACAGATTAGGGTCAGACCTTTAATAGTAGAGCGTATTGATGGAAACAGAAGAAAAAGAGAAAAGCCCCCCTTGGGCCTGTTGTGCAGGCTTAAATCAATCAGTTTGTTCTTCGAAACCATAATCATGAACTCTACAAGATTTGTCCAAGCCTTAAACTTGACGGAGTCAGTTTTGCTAAGATAGAGGAGAATTGATCGGGAGCATATTTCTAAGCTAGGGTACTTTGGCCATATTAGCATATCTAGGGAAGATTAGGTGTTTCCTAGTCCTTTTGTTATTTGGTTTAGCCTCTTATTATTCGGTTTTATCTTTAGTTTTAGTAATCTGGAAGGTTCTAGAATATAAGAATCCTTTACTAAGTAGGAAAGGTCTTTTTTGTTTTCTCCAAGTAAATAAGCATTGTAAAAAACTATTAAGGAGAGTCAATGAATAGAATATTATAAAGCAGATTTGCTTTTTCTTGTCAATGGTGAGACACCATTGATTATTCTTCTAGGTAAGACTCCTAGAAGGCCTTAGTGACTCTAAGGTTTGTTTTCTTTCTTTTTCTCTTTTCTTACTTTGTTGAGGTTGTAAATCACCAAACACTGTCAGTGGGTAATGTTCACAGGACACTAAAGTCCTAAACAGCCCCAAAAATGTATCTTTCAATCCTTGAGCCCTAACCGAAGCTTCTCAATCACAAATTATCTGAATATAAGCCGTAGCCCACCAACCTTGATTGTAGAACAACTTATATACCCTTATAAGGTCAGTCGTACATCATCAGGTTGTGCATTAATATGTTTTGTGCATGATTTCTACCTATGTTTCCTTTGCACTCTGTTGTAAGGTTTGACAATGTCTCTTTATCAGTATTCTGGACGACCCTCCGTTTTCAGTTTCTACGATATCTACCTGCGGATTTGGGTATGCTATTTCCTGAATGTAGCCTTAGGAGTTGAGTCCTTCATATGACCTAAGAATAAGATTATATAATTGCAATAGTTCAAAATCTGAAATCAGCATGCAATATCTTTGAGGTCATGTCCATTAGCGTAGGGAATTCACTTGATGTCATTCAAAAGCCAAAATTGTACCCTAATGTTAGAAGCTGTATATGCAATGGGTAGGAGATGAAAGACAACAAAGGCAGCCAGGTTTGCTTAATACCGGGGTCTGGACGATTGATGTACCCCGCCTTTCCTGCACTTTCTCGTTGTTTTCCGAATATCCACCCTGTGACCCGGCTTGCATATTTTCTAATCTAAATGGTTCACTTGAGCTTTGACTCTCTCCGATCTCTTTACAGCAAGTAGAAAGAGATTCTCGAAAGAAGTGGAGCCGCATTGTGAATATAAAATACAGAGGAGGGCTATACGTTGGGCACTGCCAAGGAGGTCTTCCAGAAGGGAAGGTACCCTTCGGATACTGAAACTTGCAAAGATCTATTCTGGATTCCTTTTACTCATAGGAAAAGTGTTTTTTGTTTTGTGGTTTTAATAGGGCCGTCTTTCTGATGGGGATGGAAACATATATGATGGCATGTGGCGCTATGGTAAGAAATCAGGTTTGGGTACTTTCTACTTCAGAAATGGAGACGTTTTTCGGGGATCATGGAGGGATGATGCTATGCATGGAAAGGTATGTGTCTCTTTACACTTGTTTTTTCTGAGATTACTACAGTAATACTCTGTCTTGGTGGATTCTCCGTGGTGAGGTCACAGTTAAAGATTAAGAGGTTGGATGGATGGAAGCCTTCAAAGATGTTTCTCGAACTTGCCCCTTGTGTGCCTCCATTTCACAACAGATAGAAATGACTGCAGAATGAATGTATATGGTTTTGGGATCAATTCTAGCCATTGGGGTCGAAATGTAACCATTACTGGCCTTAATATTCGAATTCCTGAGGGTCCAACGGCTATTTAATGCTGCACCAAACGCTCTTGTGTATTGGTGCTCTGGATCTTTGTAACAATTCTTACTGATACTTGACAGGTGTGCCAGTGTACTTGTAACAACTTATGCAGCCTTTGTATGTTGGCCATATCTTTATCTTGAAAAATCTGGTCGATCCCCCACTTGTTGATTCGGAAAGAAAACCGAAAGTTCTACGCATCTGTAAATGGCTTTGCCTTTTAATCATCTTTGAGAATTTCAGAATTTGCTCCAAGGTTGATTCAAATCTCGTCTTCACGGTTTTATGGACCAATCCTTTGAATACTTCTTTGATTTCCATCATGTTGAGCTTAAGCATGTTTCCCTTGATAATCTTCATGCTTTCATGTTATCATTCTTGAACCATTTCCCTCTTTAATTTAGCTCTTCAAGACCATCTTGAATCTTCACTGCTTTCTTCCAGGATTGTGCATCCGCTCTTGTTCTAGACTTGCAGTAGAGCTCTTGCCCTCTTGATTTCTCCATCTTGACTTGTTTTCCAGGGCTTGATATTGCTGATTGAACATCTAACATCTTTAACCATCCTTGTTTACAAAGTCTTCTTACTCATTTTAAGCTGCTTCTCCATCCTTCTTGATCCATTTTTGACTTGTTCTAGTAAATCCTGTATCTATCAATAACACGCTTAGCACACACATCAGCAACATACTATTATCATCAATACAAAATTAAGCCAAGGTCATGGGACCTTAGGTCTAACATAATCATGCCATCTTGCAGGGATGGTTATATTTTCATACAGGGGATCGATGGTTTGTGAACTTTTGGAAGGGAAAGGCCAATGGAGAAGGGCGCTTCTATTCAACAAATGGTGATGTCATTTTTGGCCATTTCAAAGATGGATGGCGACATGGCAATTTTCTTTGTATGAAAATCAACGGAACAAGGTTTGTGATATTGGTCCTTGCCTATTTCTACTCGTTTCTCATAAAATTGAATGTTCAATGGTTGAGAGGCTGTTATATTCTCTCTTTTTGACCAAACACTTTGGGAACATGATGCTAAGCAGTCAGACTGTTGGCAATAGTTGTGATTAAACTGCCATTTTATATTTGAGTTCGTGGTTCTCAACCACAATTTTACTTGAATTAACTTCTTCAGGAAAGAGAAGGAGATGTTCGTATACTTGTATATAAGGAGGTTTTCATTAGATAAGATAACTGAGGGAAACAAAGAGGGGTTCTCTCTCTTTTCCGCATAGTAATTACTATTAGTTGTCGTAAAGTTCATGTTTGTTAATCTTGATCGTAGTATTGTGTTCCCCCCCCCCCCCGGCCTCTTTTTTTTTCGGTTTTCCTCCATAGGAATCTTAAATACCAACACAGAATTGTGGTTGCCATGGCTTTGGCCTGGTCCACAGTTTATATGAGAGGGGTTTATCATAAAGAATAGTTTAATGCATGAGACCCCTGCAACTGGAGGGTCTCAGGATTTGAAACTCGTTAATCTGGCTTACTATGGAGCTGTCTTAGCGTTATGCCATGGCTCAGTCTGCTCGCTCACATCCTATTTCTCTATCTATGTTTATGTACATACATTCGCAAAAGTCAACCCTCTTATCAAACGACCACAGGTCCAACACAAAACTCTTCTCGAGCCGCTGCCATCAAAGAAAGCATTAAGGAAAAAGATCAATTCAGCGCTGAATAATATATGAGGCCTTGTAAGTGCTGCCTCATTGTGGCTAATGGGTGTTGCTATAGCGCTTTGCAGATTGCAAAGTCACAGTTTTCAGGTTAGATAATGATGTAACTGTGGAACAGCGCGCGCGTGTGAGAGAGAGAGAGAGAGAGGCTCGTTACGCAAATGATGATAATATTCTTCAATTAGGTTAAAAGTCGGGTAGCCTTCTTTTGCGCTTATATGTATGTGGTGGTGCATACATGCATACATAAATGCGTTAAACCTCCCAGACCTTGCAATGACAAACCTCATGCACTGAACCGCCCCTTTCATGTATGCATTTATGTTGTGTGCATGCGTGCACTTGTAAATATGTACAAGGACGCGCGCGCGCGCACACACACACACACAAAGAGAGAGAGAGAGAGAGAGAGAGAGAGCCGATTGTGGGTTGTATTAGTAACCATACGTTGCAATGGAGTTCATGGGTTACCATTTGTGGATTTACATTAATGTGAGGAAGTTGGCCGATTGTGGATTGTATTAGTGAGGTAACCATACGTTGCAGTGGTGGAGCTCATGGGTTAACCATTTGTGGATGCAGATTAATGTGCGTTAGGTTCTTATGAAGGACAAAATTTTGTTTGACACGCCCTTAGAATTGCTCTGCTTTTCGTTGCTTGTTACTATAAGGTTGCAATGCTTCTTTACACAATTAATGCCTTTTGCCATTTCAATTTAACATCTCTCTCTCTCTCTCTCTCTCTCTCTCTGGCTTTGTAGGTGCCTTGAGGTTTGGGATGAAGGTGTCCTTGTGAGCCGCAAGCAGTTGGACTCTGATGCACGTGCCGGATAAACCACCCATTTTCTCTTTTGCACTTCTAAAATTTGTGAAGTTCTCTCGTTTTTGTTGTTGAAGACACAGATTAATTGATTCACCAAGACTGATGCTTCAGATCCTATCCTTTTCTTCGGATGAGCCGGTAAGGTGATGTGAGAAGAATTTAAGTGCATCCTTCTGAATATGGCTACTTATGCGCTCAGACATTGTGTTCTTGCACAAGTTTTGTTGTTCTGCTTTTATTAGAACTTATGTTTATATTTGTTAGACCGAGGCATATGGTTTAGTAGTGCGGCGGAGTTCCACGCATAACTCACCCGCCATTTTGCTTTTCTTAAACAATTAGTTTTAGAGGCACAAGAGATGTGCATGCAACTCGTAATAACAAAATCTAGCAAATCAGCTTTATTGTACGTATAAAAATACTTTTGCTATCAGAGAGAGAGAGAGAGAGAGAGAGATTCAGATGATAAAAAAGCAAATATTATCAAATCATTATCACAAGAGGAATGAAGTTATTCTGCAAGTGCTAAAAGAGATGTAGAGCATCAGCTAGCTAGAAACGACTTAGAGTCAAATGTAGATAGACCTGGGAAGTGAGGCTAAGAAGTAGGACAATATTTAGATTTTAAATGTAATGACTATCGCTAAACCTTTTTAGGATTTACGAGAATGATTTCAAGATGTTAAAAAAAAAAAAAAAAACAGTATACTAGGACGTTCAAAATAAATAAAAAAAAAGTTTTGATGACACTACAAGAGACTGAAAACTTTAGTGATGGTTAACTTGCAGTGATGTCACAAAAGGATGGTTATCAATTACCGTTTTTTACTTCTGCTATTTTTTTTTTCTTGTAATCTTGAGGAACTGTTAAACCGTCACAAGAACAACCAATTTTATTGATGTTTTGTTAAAAGTCAATATACTTGTACAAAAAATGGGGTTTTAATGTTTCGTTTAAATATTGGTTTTGCTGGATGGCAAAGTCCCAACTTAATGTTAATTCTTTTTGGCCTCTTAATGACTTTTCTAAACATGGGAACTCTAACAAAAACGGAAACTAAAGTAAAATAAAAAGAATGCATGCCCCACGACAAAAGAAGACTTTCACAAACAAACTAATGTTTGTTCTAGGGCCCCTAACGATGAAAGGCAAAGCATTCACATAGTGTAAAGAAAGAAAGAAACAAGAAGACTAAAGTCAAGTCATTATGTTGAGTTGTATTTTGATGATTGATGATGTCCCAGTTCTTTATTTGACGAACCATTTATATCACAGACTAGATCGTAAAAAATAGCACAACTAGACGACGAACCAACTACTTACAAAATAACTATTATTACTTAAAAAAATAACTACTCAGTAATAATCAATCAAGTATACTTATCTTTTATTAATAGAAACACATTTTCAGAAGTTAATTTCTTTTCATGACAAAATAACTTCCTGATTTGAATTCTTCATTATCTCATTTTCACTAAAATTAATAAAAGTTCATGCTATTTAATGACATTTAATTAAAGACATGTAATTAGTGAAAAACTATTTATCGGTGCAAGCACTGCCGTGTGACTCAAGTACTTGAAAATTGCGAAGAGTCATATCCTTCAAAGAGAAAACATTTTTCATTATCGATAGACTTGCATTCTTCAATGAAGGCATTATTACAAGCGATTAGCCATCGATTGGCGTTAGCTGCACCAAGATAATATTGGAATGTACTAAAAGAAAGCAGTTTTTCACGATAGCTTAACACTTTTCAAAGTGGCAGCATTTTTCACTTTTGATAAGCTATCTATTGGCTTAAACTGCACCATCTTTACTTTGCATACACTAATATCAAGATAACGTTCATGATCGATACACCAATCACTATCCATAGGCTTGCCCTCTTTGAAGTGAAAGCTTTTTAACTATCGATAGGCATGCACCCTTTAAAGTGAAAATATTTTTACTATCGATAGCCTTACACCCTTTCTAAATGATAGTTATTTTTACTATTGATGACATTGCAAACAAGTATAAGCAACCAATTGAGTGGTTTTCTGTCTCAATAGAAACATTTTATCCAGCAGACCACTATGCACACAAACTAAACATTACAAACATATGCCATAGTATTAATGTCTTATCAAATGAACTTTCGCATGGAAAATAGTATATCAATCATGCTAATTTGGAAGCCAAAAAATCAAAATAAAACATTGGTATGAATCCCAAATCCAATGGGTGTTGCATACCTAAATATGATGGATCAAAAAGTTTTCTAAACGTACTTATACATTGGTATCCATTAAAATAGAAGTGATCTCCCATCACGATTGGCTTTTAAAAATATGTATGAGCCATGCATCGTTGGTGTAGAGCCTATAGTGATTTGACACATTTTTCTTGACATAAATCAATTGCTCTTTGGCCAAATTCTGTTGGCATAGAAACTATTTTATGACCATGAGGAGCATTGATATATCCCCGATAGTACGCTTTCTATTTTCTTTTTCAAAATTTTTTGCAAAAGATGGTAGAAAATTTTATTTTTTGACAAATTGAACTTCATTAAGTTGGGATTCATCCATAACTGATGAGTGCGTATAGTGAATATATTCAGCCGTTATTGGCGTGCCTGGCATGAGAACCGGTGAAAGGAGCCATTCGATTTTCTCTTTCATCAATGTAATTTCAAAAGTCCTACTTAAACATTCTCCTATTTCATCTGGAGCATTTCCAAACAAAGTTGACAAAAAATCAAGACATAACACATGATTTCATCTTCGAACTTCTGTAATTCGTTAGAAGTTGCTACCCAATTTTTGATAGAATAAGTTGGTCATGATTTGCATTCATAGAAATCATGAGATCGTCCCAAAACATTCCAAAGTTGGTCAATGTTACACCTATGTAAGATGAAAGTACAAAACGTTTGTCATTTCCAGGGACCAAAGATGCTAAAAATTAACCCAAGAAATTTGCCCTTATTTCACAAAATCGAGCCTTAAAATTTCTAAGGAATTCTTTTGAAACATAGTTCCAACCACCTTGATTTTTGTATTCGGCATTTCTCACTTTCGGATTAAAAGTGTCCTACTGGCCTGCCAGTGTTTGCGCTAGATGGCAAACTCCTAATCTAATGTGGACTCTTTTTGGCATCATATATGAGGATTGCTCTAAAAATGGAAACTCTAACCAAAAGGGAAACTAAAAGTAAAGTACGAGACAAATGAAGACTTTCACAAATAAACAAATGTTTGTACTGAATGCAGGGCTGCTATTTATATGAGGCAAAGCAATCACAAAGTTTAAAGTAAGAGAGAGAGAAAAAAAAAAGGCTTAAAGTGAAGTCATTTTATTGAGTTGCGTTTTGATGATTGATGATGTCTCTGTTCTTTTTTTGACCCATAATTTATAATACAGACTATATTGGCGATCCATGTCTACATGTCAGAACATTGTCTGGAGGTAACTTTGTTATCTTATTATTATATGTTGATGACATGTTAATTGTTGGACAAGCTAGGAAAATGATTGAAGAACTCAAAAAAGAATTATCAAAACCCTTTGAGATGAAGGACTTGGGTCAAGCACTTCAGATTTTGGGAATGCAGATTGTACGTGACACAAAGCCCAAGAGGTTATAGTTATCACGACATAAGTACATTGAAAGGGTACTTGAGATGTTCAATATGAAGGATAATAAGCGGGTCAGCACACCTCTCGCCAATCATTTTAAACTGAGTAAGAAATCTTGTTCAAAGGAAGAGTTGGTAAATGCTCTTTACCCTTCTGCAGTTGGGAATTTGATCTATGCTATGGTTTGCACTAGATGGGAAATTGCACATGCTGTTGGTGTGGTTAGCAGGTTTCTTGCTAATCGAGGAAAAAAAAACATTGGGAAGCAGTGAAATGGATCTTTAGATACTTGAAAGGCAGTTTCTAAATTATGCTTGAGTTTTGGAAACTCAAAATCAAGTTTGGAAGGCTATACAGGCTCAGAATGGTAGGTGACCTTCATGGCGAAAACTCTGTCTGGATTTTTATTTACTTTTGCATGTGGAGCTGTATCATTGTAGTCCAGGCTGCAAAAATGTGTTGCCCTATCAACAACCGGAGCTGAGTACATTGCAGCTATCGAAGCAAGAAAAGAAATGCTATGGATGAAGCGATTTCTCCATGAGTTAGGCTTGAGACAATATGAGTACACAGTATTTTGTGACAATCAAAACTCTATTAACTTGAGCAAAAAGTCTACGTATCACTCTCGAACAAAGCACATTGATGTGTGATATCATTGACTCTGTGAAGTCACTAAAGGTGAGATGATCAAGCTAAAGAAGATCCATACCGATGAGATTTGTCAGATATGATGACAAAGTTGCTCCCGAAGAAAAGTTTGCGCTCTGCACTGAGTTCGCTGAGGGGGCAAAACGATGACAGCTAGAGAATGTGTTTCCAAGAATTAAAGACAAGGTGGAGAATTGCTGGAGTTGTCTTTCAAATCTCACATGTGGAGGTAGTAACAATTTTGACCATAGAATTCAAGGGGGATTTGTTTCACATGCTAGGAAACCAACTCCATGAATGGAGGGAGACAATTTTTACCATTGCTAGTTTAGGTGGTAGACAATTCCTTCCCAACTCACTACTCCTTTATAGCCTGTTTGCGAGTTTTGAGAGGAGAGAAAAGAAAAGAAAGGAAGAGGAAAGAAGAGAAGAGAAAGGAATATAATTTTTCTTCCTCTTGTTTGTGAGTTTAAGAGAGAAAAGAAAACATCATTTCTTTTCTTTGTTTGTGAGTTCAGAAGAAAAGAAAAGAAAAAATACAACATTACATATTTACCCTTATACAATAGTGTATTAATCTAAACAAAGACTTTAAAGTACGATCCAAACTAAGAACTTAATTCAGACGGGAAAAGAAATTTGGTCATCAAGGGCATCACAAAAAGTTTATACTATAATAATGTGATAAGTCTCACATCCCCGAATAATGCCACAATAAAAGTCACGAGTTGACTACAAACGTCCAACCATCCAAATCTAATTAATTCAAACCAACAAGCAAAACAACCAGTTACGAGTTAACACCCAAATATCCCATCAGTGACTATTTGAACCTCTCATCATTTTTTCTAACATGAGCTTGCGCCTCTCGGGTGGACAACCAAATAAAGCCCTCGACTTTTCGGGATTCTCCAGAAGCCAAAGGTAGCAGCCATCAATTGAGTCTTCTTCCACTCCAATGGGCAACAACTCGGTCCAAATTTCTTCCTCACTATACACGCGAGTGCGAGACCTCTCCATTATAGCATTTCCCTCTCTAATTGCAAAGTTTCCATCTCGAATTGCCTCAGCAACATCATTGAGAACAGTTGTTATAACCTTAACTTCATCATCAGCTTCAATTGCAGCCTTCTTCTTTTTCGCTTTAGAAGTAGTTGCACTTCCACAAGGTGTTTGAGTAGGTTTAGTGGGCAATTCCGTAGCTTTATCGTCTTCAACACCATAGCCTTCCAATAAGCATTCATTCTGTGATAACATTCGATCGATATCATCTATAGTCTCTGTATCATTCTCATTCGTTGAGCTCCATCTTTTTCTTTTTTCTTTCGCAGTTTCAGCACCATCTCCTGTTGCCCTGTCTTTGGCCCACAGTTCTTCCACAGCTTCATAGTTGTGGCAAGGTTTTGTCAACCATTGAAGTGCCTTACGATTTTCCTGTGAGCAGCAAAAGTAGTTAATAAATAGCTAAAACCTAACACATACAATTGTTGGATGTAAATATATTACTATTTTCATCTTTCTTAGCTTGTTGCTTATGGCGATGCAATTCTATTCTTCACAAAGAATAAAAGAATAAAAAAGACACGTGAACAAAAATACCTTTCCTATCTTTTCCCAAACTTTTGCATCAGCACCCCAACGTGAGGTCACTGAATTCCAAGAAATCCCACTATTTTTATCTTTTCTGAACATGTCATAACATTCAGAGAAATGAGCTTTCAAGGTCTTAGTACGATTCTTCAAATGTTGTTTCGTCAACCTTGGCATGCAAAGCTTTTCTCGCAAATTTTCAACCATCCTAGCATATGAATCAGGACTAAAAACTCCATCCCGATAATTTCCTTGGCGATGTTCATGTAGCATCTCCTCTATGTATGCCTCATCCATGTTAGTTGACCAGTTCAAGTGCTCACTTTTGCCCATGGCTAACTGTTTACATAAAATTTAAAAAAAAAGGCAAGATAATAAACTACTTATAATTTAAATCATTCAAGGTTAGCTAACATAACAACTAAATGTAAAGTAAATATACACGTCAAATGAAAATTGGAAAGCAAAATAAGTATTTATGCTTACAATCCAAACAAAGAAGTGAAGTAGTACATTTAGCAAAGCAATCAAAAATAATATAGCAAATAAATCCAAAGTATTTATTACGACAATAACCAAACATTCTATGAACATCAAATTTGCGATTGATAATCATTCCACATGTCTGCTGCAATGCAATTCCTTATATATTCTGCTTGTGCAGCATCCTCAGCTACGTCTCTTGGTGGATCTACCTCTTCGGGTTCTTGATTTTCAAGTTCTTGGTCAACTCGAGCAATTAGTTGTTCATCAGGATCTACTCCCATCAAAAAGTTATGTAGGATGCAACATGCTAAAACAATTTCCGACTGAGTGTTAGCCGAGTACTTAGGCTCTGCTGTTCCTAGAATAGGAAATCTTCCCTTAAGTACACCAAATGCTCTTTCAATAACATTTTGAAGCTATGCATGACAAAGGTTAAATAACTCTTTACTATTCTCTGGTGGTCTAGTAGAGCACTCCTTCAGGTGGTAACGTACACCTCTAAATGGCATCATAAATGCACACCTATGCATGAAGCCCGCATCGACAAGATAATATTTTCCTATTAGATGAAAGAAAGATAATCAAATTATGTCTCAAAATTTTTTGCAATTTAACCCCTTTAGTAAAAGTGAGAGATATTACCACTGGGAGTAATTAGCTTATCTTCTCTTGTAAGGGCATTCTTAACTATTCTTGAGTCAGATGAAGTCCTTTCCCAACCAAGCAAGACATATGTAAACCTTAAGTCAAATGTGCATGCAGCCAATACGTTTAACATTGGGTAACCCTTCCTGCCATGATACCTTGGTGCATCATCATTAGAAACTTTGACGTGAATGTGTTCCATCAATTGCACCTATACAATCCTGACATCCATATGCGGTATGTGATGTGCACAATATTTATAAATACATGTCTAACATATGAAAGTAGGTAAAGTGATGTTACCTTGAAGAATGGGTAATACCTAGTACTCCCAAGTATCTGAGGACAAACTTGCAACCCGTTTGGTTGTTGGAGGAATTTTTCTTCTAGAGATATTATTGCTCTCAAGACCCGGTGAAAGTGGCCACTAGTAGACATTGTAGAACGGCGGAAGAAGAAAGAAATTGTACGATTCTTTGCATTTTGCGATAAAATATGAAGAAATTTTATAGCTTGTTCTTCAACTGATACTCGTTGAGTAGGTTTAAGACCACCCTCATTTTGTAGCATCTTGCAAAGCTTTTAAAATGCTTGCGGCCCCATGGGAATAACGTCACGAATTTTTGAATTTGTACTTAGGTATTGAACTAATTCATCTCTTACTATTTGCCTTGTTTTCAGTATCTCCCTACTTGGCTTTTCCCACCTCTTTTTACAAATTCTCCTTCGACGCATAATAAAATTAGCGACATGACACAATACTTTAGCTACAACTAATTGTCGGCTTCTTGCCAATATCCTGAACTTAATCATGTCTTTGAATCTTTTGGATATCCATCGACAATTCCCTAACAAACCAGAAACTTATCTTAATTTGAGGCATAAAAACAATGACGCAATATTATAAAATATTTATACTAAATTGATGTCAGAAATAAATTAACCAACTAACTCTCCACACAAAACAAGATGACCCCACCCTCCCACTCAACAATCCAAAAAGCCACAATCTTTGACTTCAAATTTCTAAAGCTACAATCTGCCTACTCCAGTACAAGCACTCATGGGAAAAGGAATTTTTTAATCTTCACTATTTTAGTTCTATACATACGAAAGACTTGTAACTGAAAAACCAATTAACAACTACAATACTAAATAAAAACCCCTCTACAACTTCCCTTCCCCCTCTCTCCTGTACATCAGCGGATGCCTTTCCTTTGTTTCTTCTCTGTACAACCTTTTCGGGTATTGTTAGAATTTGGGTTTTGTTAGAATTTGCCTCATTCAAATTTACACTGATTAACAAACTGAAATCTAACTTACCATGAGAAACGAATCATAAAAATCTTGCAAACCCATTCACATGAACTTATAAACAAAAACTTAAAAATAAAAATCAAAACTAACGCAATACGCTTATACATGCTAAGGGCTCAGAAAATTCAAAAGAATAAGTTTGTGACACTTACTTGAGATTGTAGGAGATGAAGTTAGCCACCACTTCCACCACTTCTTCTGTTTGTTTGTAATAAATAGTATGATATGCTTTTGTAAAAAACCCTAGGACATAAAAGTCATTAAAAATTTCATCATCATAATCTCAAGGATATTATGTGTATTATTAAAATATCACTTATGAGAGTTTCTTTTCTTTCCCTTTCTTCCCAATTTTGGGAGGAAAGAATTTTTGACAAAAGAGGCCCAAACTTTCCTCCCTTTTCTCTTCTTTTCTATCCTTAAAAAAACTCACAAACCAGAGAAAAGGGAAAGGTACCACTTTCCTTTCTTTTCCTTTCTTTTCTCTCCTAAAAAAACTCACAAACAGCCTATTAATGGCTCCTCTTTGATTTCTCATGTGGAAAGGATGATTTGGGTGAAATCTCCTCCCACTTCTTCTCCTATAAAACAAGAAGTTTCCAAAGGTATTCAAACACATCAAACACCTTTGAGAATCATGAGCCATTCAGAGCTAAATGTAGTGAGTTAGCCATTGAGAGCTAAAAAAGGTATTAGGCATTTGGAGCTTATGATTGTAGCTCAAATGATAGAGTTGTTAAGTGCTTTTGTAATAGCACTAGTGAGTGAGAAAAACCACAGAGATTCTTCTCAATCTACACATGGGGTCCATTTGCAAGACACCAATAGTTCACCCTAGCTTTCCACATATCAACTTCAACAAATTGCTCATGCCTTGTCTATGATGACTTAAAATCAGGATTCTCCCGGTAATAACGATGCTTATGAAAATGCTATAGGTCTGCCTCTTTTTGAAAATCCTTCAATTAATTTTTCATTCACTAAGCCTTGGATATTGGATAGCAAAGCTACTTATCGTATCAATTCGGATTCTACGCTTTTCACTCGGATGAAATCCTCATCAATATCCATTGTCAATTTGCCCACAGCCATTTACCTCAATCAATTCCATTATATTGGCACCATACCATTTAACTCAAATATCACCGTAGACAACGTTTCATGTGTTCCTTCCTTTCGTTGAAATTTGATGACCGTTAGCAAACTCACCATTGATTTAAATTGTTGTGCCATTTTGTTTACGTCTTTTATTGCTTTGTAGGAATTGGCCCGGGAAAGATGATTGCCTCGGGTAAGCAACATTGTGGTCTCTATTACATATCCCCACTACAACAAGAATATGTTTCTCATCAAGTTTCACAACAGTCAACTTTGTGGCACATGCATCTAGGACATCCGTCACCATTTTGCCTAAGATTAATTGCCTCATTATTGCTTTCTCATAATATTTATTTTCATAATAATTGTGTTGCAAATCCTATGGCTAAACAAACGAGATTCCATGTCCTTCAAGTGCTATTATATCAACTCGTGCTCCAATGGTTTGTTGCATTATGATATATGGGATCCATACAAAGTACCCATTCATTCAAGGTCTCCATTTTTTCGTATTATTGTGGATGATTTTACAAAGTCCACTTAGTCATTTCTTATGTAAGAGAAGTGAAGAACTCAAAAACTTTTAGAGTCTTCTATTGCATTTGCTAAAACTCAATTTCATGGCTCAGTCAAAGTAATCAGGGTAGATAATGGCAAAGAATTTTTGTCCGTGAAATTTCATTTTTTACTCTCATTGAATTGAATATCAACACACTTGTGTTTCATCTCCATAACAACATGGGATAGTTGAACACAAGCATCGCCATATTTAACTATATCATGAGCATTACACTTTCAGTCTCACTTGCCCTCACCTTTTGGTGAGAATGCGTATTATCTGCTATCACCCTTATTAACCAATTGCCATCCCCATTGTTATCTTCTAAGTCACCCTTTGAACTATTATACAATCATCAACCATCATTTGATCACTTGAAAATCTCTTTGGTTGTCTGTTTTACGCAACTATTGTTCATCCCACACATAAATTTGATTTTCGTGCCAAATGCTACGTCTTTGTTGGGTATCCTACTGGTCAAAAAGGTTTCAAACTTAATGATTTGGAAATTAAAATGTTTTTTTTGCTAATCGTGATGTCAAATTTCCTGAAAACTAACTTTCCTTATATGTCGACTACATATCCAATTTTCGCATTGCCCCATTTTTTCTCTTGACATCATGGACAATGTGCATTATTCGTCGTCCTTGCCTACAAACATCTCATCTTCCTAACCTCAACCCACCGAGCCAACAATCATACATGAATCTACATCTTCCATACAATCTCCATTAGCTGAACCCACTACCGCGAGGGATATTTCTTCCGATCCTACCCAACCTCATGCATTCTTGCCTCTAGCCCAATGATGTAAACCTGTTTCTACTTCTTTAGATTCTATCATTCCTTTCCTTCCTCCTCCGCGATAATCCCCTCGGCCCAAGCAATCTCCAGCATGGCATAGAGACTGCATACTATCAGCACAAGTCAATCCTCCTTCCACAATGTCAAGTTTTGCTATAGGCACTTGATGTCGTCTTTCTTACTTTCTTTCCTACTCTTGTATCTCTTTTGCCCACTTACCATTTTAGCCAACATTACAGTTCATACCAAGCCTCACTCATATGTTCAAGCTATCCTTAATCCACATTTGCAACAAGCAATGTATGGCGAACTGCCTCGAAAAAATTCCTCGCTAAAGAAGTATTTTAGGAGTCGCCAGCTTATTTAATTAAATAAAATAAGAAAATTCCTAAAATTACTCTAAAGTGTCCAAAAGGACTACTAGTTTATCGAAAATTGAGAGATGGGTTCGAAGACTAAGTTACGTAGCGGGAATGTGTTAGGCACCCGACACGCCCTTTTGGTCTCTACTTCAATAATATTGATTTTTGGCCTTAGAAACATACAACATGAAAATTACGACAAATTTAACACTAAGTTAATTCTTAGACTTTTGATTTGGACTGGCCCAATTACTAACTGGACCACTATACTGGATTGGATTGTTGATATGGACTTGACATCTGGACTTGACAACTAGACTTAGACACTTGGTAATTGGATTAGACTGGGCTAAAATAATTAATCAAGTCACATTATTAAGCCTAAGTTTAATAATAAACTCTAATTAATAATAAAGCCCATTAATTATTTACTTCATAATTATTAAAAAAATATGGTGTCTAGAAAGCCCCTCGGTAAAAGAGCTCGCACGCGGGCGAACATCACTGGAAAACAAGACATTTTTGTAGGAAGACGTAAAAGACCACAAGACTCTAAACATACTCGAGGACCGTGAGACAGATATGAGGTCGAACCTTTGTGAGCTTCCTATGTATCCTCCTAAAGAGGAATCAGAGTTCACAATAAATTACAGATGACGTTCGAAGCCAAAACCAACAGTAACAACGATTGGTCATCGAACAATATATTACAAGGATGATTGATATCGAAGCTTGCCTGGAGTCAGAGCCAACAATGTGTGCAAACGGTTGGTCCGCTAGGTAATGGATGTTTCCTTAGAATCCAGACTCGACAATGTATATAAACAATTGGTCATCTTAGGATACTAAAATATTATGTCTAAGAACTGGTGCCAACAACGTGTATAAACAGTTGGTTGTTTAGAAGTGACGAATACATCCAAGAGTCGGAGCCAACAACGTATACAAACGGTTGGTCGCTTGGATGTATGTAAGGGGGTGAACCTAAGAGCCGAATCCAACAACATGTATAAATAGTTGTGGTTGCTAAGGCACACTGGGTTTATATACAAGAGCCGGAGCCACCAACGTGAACAAAAGGTTGGTTGCTTAGATATAAGAAAAGAGGCAATCCTAAGAGCTGGAGCCAACAACGTGTACAAATAGTTGGTCACTTAGATACAAGAAAAAAGGCATCTCTAAGAGCCGGAGCCAATAACGTTTACAAACGGTTGGTCACTTAGGATCACCGACACATGTCCAAGAGCCGAAGTCAATGACGCGGGCAAACAGTTAGTCGTTTTGACACACGGAAATTTCAGGAATATCACTCAAAGCCGGAGCCAACCGTATCACCAGGACAGCTGGTCATTGAGTTCAAATATATTAATGTAATTGATATGAAGAAAATGTTGCTTCTAACAATATGCGCAAAATTTTGTACTTACACCATGCAAACGTTAGTGAACTAAGCAATAGATTCAAATGTTTGGATTGAAGAAGAATACAAAACTAGACATAGATAGGTAAACATGCAAACAAACAAATGTTGGATAAACGTGCTATGTCGGATTAAATGTCATGTGAAAAATGCATAAGTAGGCAAAACACACCTATTTATAATAATATCATGATGACGCAAATACCGAAGGAACAAAAGCATAAATTTCAAACACGGATGCAAAAGTTTTTTTTTTTCTTTTTTCTTAGGTTCGAAATCTAGCAGGTTAGTCAGAGTCCTGAAAAGTTTTGAAAAATTAAAATTTTGAAGAGAAAACCGGCCAGTTAGCAGGTTTTTGAAATTTTGAATAAAAATCAGAGATAGGTAGTCAGATGTATTGGAATTTTTGGAAATTGAAGATTTGAGAATCGGTCAGTTATACCATCTAGTTTTCTGCATGATTTTACGATTTTTTCTAATACTTTAAACCTAATCCAATTCCGATCTCTGTCAAATTTCTTGCTCTCACGAACTCTAACTACGTAATCCTATCCTAATCACACCCCAAACATATAAATTACGTCATTCCTCTCCCAATTTTTTGAGAATGGCTAAATCTATCTATACACAAAGAGGGCACAGAGGAGGTTCTGAGATCTGTAAATTTTATAATTTTGGCCGCATGATCACTCTCGACTGACTCCGGACCAAGGAGTTCACCTCAACAAGCATTTTTTTTTTTTTTTTGCAGAGGAGGTAAGTTTCCCATGAATTCCTTATCCTTACACACTATTTCACCTTACTTCACACACATACCAGGCCCATGCAAAGTAGGACCCACATGTGCAATTCATGCATGAACCTAACGGATCCTCAATATTTTCCCTTCATTTCTTGTAAAGGCTCCCCTAATCTAGTTAGAGAGTGGTAGACCGAAATCTCTGGACCCATTAAGGCTAGGGTAGCTGTAACTGGTTTGAATCTCTTCCTTGATGGGTTGCCCATTGTGACCCGTAATAAAAGCCATCTTTTATGTCGAGCCGAGCATTTGGTAGATTCCACCAACATATTTCACATGCCATTCAAGAAAACGACGCTTACCCCATTCAATTTTGTGAACATCATCGGTGTTCAAAAGCTCAAGGGAGGCATGTACCTTGGGCCTATGATCCTGACAGAGACAGAAACCTCACTGTCTGATTGCTTTGCTATGAACTGTCCTTCAAAGAGGGTGGTTCGATCTTGTGTGGTACTCTCTGTGCAAAATACGAGGGAATGGGCTTGGAGGGGGTAGAGAGCCCAGTGATTGACCAGTTTGTCTAGGAATTTTTACTCTATGCTATGGGGGAGACCCTCTTCAGGAATGTGGATGACTTCATGCAACTGTGGTGCCTACGGGCACTAGAGAACATAGAGGAGATTTTGGAGTATGTCTATGCCTTTTGGACATAGATATGGCATTAAGAGGTACGTCTATGACTCTTACACTATTTTCTAATTGTTCCCACGTATATTTTTAGACATATTTCCTCACATGTGGTATATGCTTATAGATTTGGGACTTTGAGGTCCTTGGTTCACGTGCTTCGTGCCTGGGTCAGGGACACACATATGAGACTTCATCGGCTATAGATTGGTGGAACTTTAGAAATGAGCTGGTGGGTGTCCCCGAGGTGATGTACTGGGATAGCTTTAACGGGCTCATACAGCCCAAGCAATTCTCTTAATGTTGAATTTTCTTTATTGCGTGCTTATGAAATCTTATCATTGTATTTCTTGTTTGAGACCTATCTTTCTAAGTCAGGGATGGCTGAGACCTATCTGAAAGAGTTGTCACGCACTCGATGCTAGGTGCTACTAGTGGGACTCACGCAAGAAAAGTTTTACTTGGGAGATCGGGTGCTCTTCTAGCACCACATGAACAACAAGGTCCGTGTACCGGCTCCCTTCCCCTAGAGATGTATCAGACGGGGGAGCTGGATAGAGGTTTGAGATAGATTCTTGTTACGGGCAGTATCCTCCCTGTGGTGGCCAAACAACCCTCATAATACAAGGTGTTCATGAGGGAAGACTTGGCCCCTCTATTACTTTGGAGTGGTTGAAAAGGGTTCAAAAGGCTATGATGCCTAAGGACTGTAAGGGGAAAGGAAAGAAGGAAGATGAGTCGGCTGAGGGTATCATGTTCCCTACGTGGATAGTTTCGGTCTTTTTGAAGGGCAAGACAAAGGAGATAAATCCGATCCCGCGGCCGGTGAAAGACTCTAAAGTGTTTGGCCTTAAGGTGCTAACAACAGTCCAAAGGGTAACTCTATGCTTGAATTGATTTTAAATTATCATCTTGATTTTAACTCTATGCATTTTTCATTGTAGGTCTTGTGCTTAGTGCTTAGAGACGCATATCGGATAATCCACAACCTCAAGGATATGGTGTCTACCTATGGGTACATGTTGCTAGTGTACAGAACCTCAGATAAGGCAACAGAGATGCCTACTCTTACTCCCGCGGTGCCACCTCTAGAAGGTGGATTAAGTGGCAGCTAGAGCTCTGCAGAGCCCCTTGGTACTGCCATTGCTTAGAACCCTATGGTAACCCTGGTGCTAAGGAAGGGAACATGTGTGAAGACTAGGGTGGTGACTTGGACTTTCATAAACAAAGTGACTAAACAAGAGTTGGCACTGGTCAAGGGCAAAGAAGTCGCTACGAGAAGCAAAAGGAAGGCCCAGCCTCTCCATCAAAGCTGAGACGCAAGTGTTCCTGAACTGCCAAGGAAGAAGAGTATGAAGGAGGTGATGAGGAAGAAACAGAGGGAGAGGAAGCTGAGGAAGGGGCTGAAGAAGAAAGTGAGGAAGCCGAGTAGGAAGCTGAGGAAGCTTTAGAATCCGGCGATAGAAAGGAGCCTAGCCCAAGGAGGACTCGGAGGAAGCTGTGAAGAGCTTAGCCTTACTTAGGTCCTAGAGTAGACCTAGAGTCATTTTAGTTACATTTATTCAAACATTTGGTGTAACCTAAACTCCTATTTTTTAGTGTTACAAGTATAGACATTACTAGTTAATTCCATGTCAATGGATATTCTAAATGTATGCTCACACATATGCATAAAAAGAAGGATGGGATAGAACTGGACTGAAGAAAATTGAGATTGACTTAAGCTTTTTGATAGGTACAGGGGTTGGCCTAAAAATAGGAAAACCTTATCAATCTTCATAAACACTACCTGATTAGCTCGTTAGTCAGTGACTAGATCAACTTTTTAAGGAAAACCGGCCGGTCGGTCAGAGCCTAACTCAAATTTTATGGTAAAATCAGACAGTTGATGATAGAAAAAAGTGATCTTCAGGTAAAACAGCCGGTTGATCAGAAGGAAATTTAATTTTTTGATAAAATTGGATGGTTGGTCAAAAAGATAGGTATATTCAAATTAAATGGAAAAACCAGCCGGTATGATTGAAAATTGTCCGTACTTTTGGATAAAGTTTATTGATTTTTAAAATTTTGACTCCTATCTCTATACAACTCAGGGCTCTATCGCTACATATTCAGGACTCATCCCTTTAAAACGACATTCAACTCTCATTCTCTCTAAATGGCTTGCAAAGACCATCCTAGGATCTTCTAGCTCCAATTCCAAGCCTTAGTCGGTTCCTTTAACAAGATCAAATTAATCCACCTCAATGGAAATTCAACCTGAAACCAGTGATGAGTCTGAGGAATGTGGTTGTTCATGAAGACATCCTCGTGCAGCTTCTGTTTTGTCTTGATGAACTTTGCCCTAGTTTTGATGGATATTCTAATTAATCTATCGATGACCGTTTTGGTTATCCAAGATGGTTGTGTTAAGACCCTCAAGAGTTTACAGAAGGTTAAGAATGAACGGGCTAGGTCTTTCATCCGGGGTGACAAATTCTTTTCTTTTTCCCCGTGATAGAATATTTTACTGTTAAACCGAATGGTCATGATCAGCCGTATGCATGTGGTCAGGTAACTGATTTGGCATTACGTTTGGTGGCCAAATATCTCACTTTTTCTAGCCCCATATTGCTGATGTGAGGCTAACCGAGATATCAATCCAAGTGTCCACAGAAGGTAAAACCTTGAACCCTATAGTGGTAGCTAAAACCTTGGATGGCATCACTGATGTACATAAGGATCCAAGCCGAGCTTTTAAGGGTAGCCCCTTGCTTCTATATATGTGGCAACTGGATTGCATGCGCTTGATAGGTCCTGAAGGGACCTATTGCCTATGCTATTTCCGTTCATGGCCTTTGCTATTTGAAGGTCACTCGGGCATAGATGAATGGACTTATTTTTTTTTTCTGTATGTGGGAGTCTAAGGATATTTGCTGGAACTGTCCCTGGTAGGGAGTACGAGGCTCTACTCTACAGACTTCCAAATGTTATCGTGTCTGTCTTTTAAGATCATGCTACTCTTCCTTTTACTTTTCCTGTCGGAATTTGAGACAATTTGTGCACACGCAGGTTGTTCCGGACATTTATTGTAATACCCTGAACATTGATATTGTCTAGCTGGTTAATTTATTTTGTTAGCAACAATTTTAGAATCATAAGTTATAATTTAACGATAGCAGATATAATTGATATTGATTGAGGTCTTTGGCGACGATTAGCGTAAGGTCTTTTAGAAACCTTTAGCAACAAATTTATACGCAATTTGTGACGCCAATTTACGTAAACGATATTTTATTGACAGCCTTAAGCCATAATTTTTGAAGCGGGGTACAATAGACAATTAATAATACTTAAAGGGATTACTTGAAAATTTAATTTTTATCAGAGTTACTCAATAATAAAAATCTGAAGACATTTTAGCTAGTCAATTCTTTATTTTGGAAAGCTAAATTAAAAAGGGAATATTGGAGAGAAATTGGCCAAAACTTAAGCAATTGGGATTGTAAATTGCAATTCAGTTACAACCAAATAAAAGGCAGAAATAGAGAAAGAGAGAAACATAGAAAGAAAAAAGAGGGAGTGTGGGACGGCACTTAGACAATCCGGCCAGGGGTTCAATTTCCCAATAAGATTTTTTACTCTTCCTTCTTAGATTTACTTATTGTTTTAAGGGAGTGGGGGCTGAAATTGTGGGTAAACAGCCATGTCGCTTTCATGTGTAGTGCATAAATGTCTATAGGAGTATTTGTATGTGTGTGTGATGGTGCCGTAAGGTGTGTATGTATGGGTAGTGAGTGACAGTGCCTGTATTTGTGAGAGATGTGTGTTCGTGAGATGGATGATGGGCTGCAAAGTAGCCTGCCTGTGTGGTATTTGTGAGATAGTATCAAATGTGTCTTGAAAAGGGGAGGAAGAAGATGGGTTTGAGTACTGTATGGGTGTATTCAGATGTAAAATGGGTTAATGGTAGTGAGAAGGGGATGGGAAAGGGGTGCCAAGCATGTAAATCAGTGTGTGCTTAGAGTGCGAATGAACAGTGTGTGCACTGTGTTATGGGTGCGCGAACAGAAATGAAATAGTGTAGTGTGTGTCCTGTGTGTGATGAGTGGAAGTGTATATTAGTGTGTATTTGTGGCAGTGCGTATCTGTAAGAGTAATGGAGAGGGACAGCCATATAGCTATGAGTGTGGGATTGCAATGGGTTTGTGCATGTGTATTAGAAGTGTATGTATGTGAGGTGGGAGAGAAGCTATCAGTTTGTGTAGTTAGTGTATGTGAACAAGAAGTGTATGTGTAAAAATGAGCAAATGAGTACATGAGAAATTGGAAGGAAGGTAAGGTTGCGTGAACAGTGTTTGGGGAAGGAGTAGGCTGATGGGTTACCTGAGGAAGAAGGTGCTGTAGTGAGAGAGGGAAAGGTTTTGTTTTAAAATTTGACTTAGAAAGTGTCGCTAAACAAGATTATCTTATTAGCAGTTCTTTTCTTGAGTTTTAAGGTATACCTAAAAATTTATTTGGGCAAAACTCAAAAGAGTAACTTACATTAATTTTTCAAGAACTGCACAGTAAAAAGTTTAGATTTTTCGGAGCTCGGGAAACGAGCTAACTAATTTTATTCGTAAAAGAGATTTCGATGTATTTTAAAATAGTAAATTAAGTTATTAAATTATGATACTTTTATAATAGTCTTATATAGCTATGATAATGTATATTCCAGAGTTTTAAAAAATTTTAAAGTCGTTTGCTATGTTAACATTGTTAGCGGCATAGCGCTTCAGCGATTATCGCGTAACTCTTCACTATTACAATAGTTTGTGAAATTATTTTAATAATCTCTTTTGAGCAGAATTAGAAAACGTACAAAACATAAACTTCCCTTATTTTTGTGAAACCTTCGATGTGGAATTTTCTCAGATTTTTCTGGGCATAGGAAGTGCCTCAAACAATTTTATTTTTAAAAAAAGTTTTTGAATTAATTAACATAGTAAACAAAATTATTTTAGCCTAGAATTTTACGGTAATCTAAACTGATGGTGACGCTTGCGTGTCTGAAATATCATGGCATTCTGGTGTCGTTCGTCATATTTTTGGGGCTTGAGCATTGACGCTTAACTTAATGAGCAGTTTAGGGTTCCGAGCGAGAAATTTTTGGAACGATCGTTCATGTTCGAAATACCCATCAATGGTTTAAAAAGGACTCTTTTAGGATATACCTAGGTGGATAAGGTACTTTAGGCATTGGGGGCAAATACGTAATTATACAAAAGTCGAGGGACGGCTGGCTAAAATTTTCCTCATTTAAAAGAAACCTAATACTTAAACGTGCTCGAGCAACAATGAATGACATATGTATGGTTTGTATTTAGGTTTTGATAGTCAAGAGCTAGGACCGGCATTTGAGCAAATACTAGCGAGGTAAGTATCCCTGCCATGTTCCTCCGTATACTTATTTGCAAAACCTATATACGTACATATGATTTGATCATATTAAAGTTTAAAGTTTTATCCAGCATATGTTTTATTTCTAAAGTATTTGATGAGACACGTAATTTGAAAGAATGTTGTGTGAGTCATAGAATTTCACTGAGTAAATGTTAAATGAGCAGTGAATCTCGTCCTGGTTGCTGTGCCCCATATCCAACGGAGAATGTTGGATTTCGGGCCCTGGTCAACGGGGCTTGTACATTGATGCACAGTACTGTGCCTGGTGGTTAGCCCTTGCGTCCACAAAATTTTATTCCGGGTGTAGGAGAGATTTCGGACCCTAGTCAGGGGGGGCTCGTATGCTGACCACAGCATACCTAAGAAAAGAAATATATGTGTTTGATGTGGATGGAATTAACGATGATTGTACACATATTTGAAAACCTTTTTTAAAATTTCATGTACATGTGTATATGTATTTGAAGGACGTTTTACGAATGACATTATCGAATGTTTGATTTGTTGAAAGAAAATCCATGGCATTTTTAGAAACTTCAAACTTATTTTAGGAACATGGTTAGTATACTTGCTGGGCCTTCGCTCATTCCTTATTTTTCAGGTGACGACTGAAGGGAAGCGGAGCCGTATGAACCACACGGGGAGTAATGCCCGAAGAGAACTTTTAGAATAATGAGTGCTCACCGTTCGAACATTTTAGTTTCATGTTAACTAATGTTATGCTTGAACTGATGTAAGGAGCTTAGGTCTCCTTGAGTTTTCTTCATAAGTTTTAAGGACATGAAATGAGAGTCTTATTTGAATTTTTGGAAGTTTGTAAGTTAAAATTGATTTCAAGTCACATGATTGTAGTAAGGCCTGGCAGAGCCCTAGTAGGCGTTTGAATGGGCCTGCAGCCGGTCACGTGCCTAGCACACGGGCCTACCCGTGGGTTCTGGTCGTGACATTTATAATACCTTTGCTGTCGTGGAGATTGAGATCATCCCCTCACTGATCAAGGCCACTTATAAAGGTTCGGGCTTTCCTCCTATTTTGACCACTTCATAGGGGGTGACACCTTCATTCATTACATGGATCTGGTTGCTCCTTTCTTGTCTAAGAATATGTTAACTAGCTATGGCCCGATATTCGAGATACAATTTTAGCTTTGGGGAGTAAGTTGAGGGTAGAGTTGAATTGGGATTTCTCATGTGCCAGTGGAATAAGATCTCTGGAGCGAGCTAAGGAGAAAGCTCGTGGTGCTATTAGCTTGGGGCCAAAGGCACTTGATTCTGATAGATCTTCTCAAGGACATAATGCGATGATTCTTTGATCCTCGATCAGGCTGAGGAAGAAGTCCGGGTTATTTGGTTCAGGCAGTCTTGGATTGGTTCCTAAGTATTCGAAGAAAAGTTTGATGTCAATGGGAATTCGATATGGTCTCTTTAAAGACCTAGAATTTTTTAGAGGAAGAGGAACATCAGGCAAAGAAGAAAAAGAAGTAGACGTGCTGATAGATTATCCTTAGGTTGCTTATAAGACCTAGAATTTTTCCTTTAACATAACTTTTGCCTAGGCTGCCTTTTGTAGGTTTTTCGTCCTAACAGGCATTTTTCTTAGTTTACTCTAGTATTTTTTTATTTATATTTTTTTTGCCCTAACTTTTGCCTTGGCCGCCCTTGTTAGGATTTTTGTTCTAGCGTGCATTTTCATTTTCTTTCTCAGGAATGTAGTAGATATCTTACCGAGTGGAATAAAAGGCTATTATTAAAAATTGACCGCACCCATGTAACTTTATGGCCAGCGTACGTACCTCCATCTAAGTGTGATATCAATATGTGTGTGCTGAATAATGTTCTTATGGAGGATCATGTCATTCGTACTTCGATTGTAGATTCCACTCAAAGATAAAATTTCTTTAGTCGGTCCAAATTGAATAATTGTGACAGCTCGATATTCCATCTAATTCGACTAACAATGCTACACCACTAGTCATGATTTGCTTGATCAAATAGGAACCTGATCAGTTGGGTTTCAACTTTCCTCATGCCTTCCAGATTTGTCCAATGTGCTCCTTCAACACCAAATCTCCTTCATTCAAACTGTATCCCTTCACTTTCTTTTATAAGGCTCTGACTACTTGCTTTTGATAACCCTAAATGTGGTATAGGGCTTTAATCTCTTCTCATAGTTTAGTGCTGACTCTTCACATTTGTGTCCCACCAAATCCTCTTCGGCTATCTGATTCTCCAACTGTACTCTTAGAGAACAAAAAATTCAATTATATCGGTAGTATGGCCTCCACGCCATAGACTAATGAATATGGGGTAGCTCTAGTTGATGTTCTCACTGATGTCCTATAGCCCAGAGGGCGTAGGGGAGCTTATCTGGCCAAATCCTATAAGAATTCATCAATTTACTCAGCATGTTCTTAATATTCTTATTGGTGGCTTTTACAACCTAATTCAAAATGTAGCCCATTTTCGGATACCAATTCTCGGGATACTCCGAATCAGTGGATGATGTCATCGAGATGAACTGCGCCACCTTTTTGGGGTTGAGTATGGTGTACGACGCGGCTTCCACCCACTTTGGTGTCCATTGGAGGCCTTAGGACTTATCTTTCTTATCACGTCCATTCCCCAATCTAAGAATGGCCATATGGATGTCATGTTGTAAGCTCTCACGGGGGGCGATGCTGTAGTTTGGCATACACTTGGCACTTGTGACTCTTCCTTACATACTCAATACAATCTTGCTCCATCTTACTTTAGTAATATCCATGTTGGAGGATCTTTTTCACTAACATTCGATTGTTCATGTGTTGTCAACACTCTTTTGCATGCATGTCTTCCATGATCTGATTGCTCTCTCTCTCTCTCTCTCTCTCACAGAACAAGTGTTCTCTGTTATAATGTCTCCTCTATAACCTTTGATTGCACATGATGAACTGGGTTACTTATCGTCTCAAAGATACATGGGCTTTTGCAAAACATTCCTCAGGGCATGTGCCGTCTTGGATAGGGTTCAGCACATCGGTGTACCACAGTTTAGCTATTCCGTCCTCCTCTACAGGAGCTAGCATGAAGTAATAAGCTGGTCTATCTCTCTTCTGTATCACAAACTGTGGCACCTTTAACCCTGGTGACACCACCCAAGCTGAGTCGTCTATCAGAATCAGCTCATAACCCGATGCAGTATACATAGCAACTACAGTATCAACATCCAATTACTATGACGCTATCAACATACTGTGCAGTAGCATAGAGTAACTACACCTTAACGCATCATTAGTAGAGGCTCCAAAAAGGCATCCTTAAGAAAAAGTTTCTTAAAACAAACATTATTCTGCAAGGAAACTTCCAAGTCCTTAAAACAACATAAACATTTAGAGCATAATACACGACTGTAGTCATGTAGCTTCTCACAACGTACTCTACCGCTCAATCTTTGCCCCATTATTTCTAGCTTGTCTCACCTTGTTCAACTCATCACTTTGCTCAGGTTTTCTAGCTTGTCTCCTTTCCCTTCCTAGGGGATTCTCCTTGGTCAAACTTATAACCTGCAACAATACATAATGAATGAGCGCTAATTGCCCAATAAAGATAACACAAGGAGTATCGTGTACAAGTGATTCGAGAGTCTTGAAGTAATAATGATCATCTCAATGATAGTAATGAATCAAGAGTTTAATATTAAATTCAGCATAAACATAATTCATCAAATGATCATTTTCTTTCGTTACACTGAGCGGCTTCAAGGCCCCACTGAACAACATTACTGCGACCTTCTTATGGACAAGACTGAATGACTGACTGCTTGATTATGCAAGTGGACGCTAAATCAATATACCCAAATGCAAACATCAATGAGATACAAATCAGTAAAATCATTAACACCGAATAAAATTAATTGTACTGCATACTCAGACACGACAGACTAGACTTGACTAGACAGGACATACTCGACTTGACTAGACACGACAGACTTAACTCGACCAGACACGACAGACTTGACTCGAGCTCCATACACCCCTGTTTCCAGTGATCATATTTCACCGGCCATCCACCTTATATTTGTGTCCCATTATACATGGTTTTCATCTCAATGTCATGAAGTTAAAAGAGTCACTGTCGTAAAAAAGGTTACTCACATAGAGTGTTTGTCCGTAACATCATTACAACTAAACAACATGGCTTCATCAACAGGGCGGACTCAAGAGTACTTAACCACAAGTCCTAAACAATTTTCTTAACTATGATAACTATCAGTCATCAATAGTTGCCGACATCTCACAAAAACAGCACCACAGTGTCTACGCAACATCATCAACGGGAGAAACTTAACAAGTCCTCAACGGTGTTCTTAATAGGAGAAATAACGGTTATCAATAATTGCCAAAACACAACAATTACACAACAATCTCCACATAACATCACTACCAACGCCAGGTATACTAATCAAACCAAATCATAGCATACAAGGAAACGTATTATCCTTACTGAACTTCATCAATAGGGCAGACTAAGAGAACATTATTCTACCTTAAGTCCTCAACAACATAATTCAAATAAAAGAATACCGGTTAGAATTACTACCGGTGTCTAATCACAATAACATAACATCCTCAAGATGCCACGATAATCGAAATAATAAATTAGCATATCAAAATTGCACTGTCCTTACCTGATTGGCTTATAGCCGACGCAACTCGCAACCTCTGATCGCAAAGAGCCAGATCACCTAATCAAATAAGATCTTTCTGGTCAAAAACCATTCAAATATATATATATATATATATATATATATATATATATATATATATATATATATATGCAAATTTTAGTCTACCCTTTCCTATATAACCGTTCATCGCATCTTAAGACGGCTAGTTATTCTGATCCGATAGCCAGATTTTTAACTTAGTCTTATCGACACACTCGTAATAACAATGTTCTCCTTTTAGGTGTATTAACACCATTCCTCGTTTTCTGGTCATTTTGGGTGTTTAATTACGTGCGTTCTTAAAAAATTAGTGCCAACATGGCAAATTACCAAAGTACCCCTAATAAGCATTACACCACCAAGACCCTAAAACCTTTTTAAAGAACATTTTTAGATGTTCTACATCCATCTTTGGACCAAAAAGTCCTTCGAAAAATTTTATATGAAAAATTACCAAAACACCCCTAGTGGTCATCCCCCTATAAAAGTCTCAAAACACATTAAAACATCTTTTTAAGCATCTACATTAGTTTTCGGTCTAAAAAGTCCTTTGGGGATCTTTCACTCAAAAATCCCTAACATACAATTATCGAAGCACGTGGAAGCCGGTTCTGCTAAAAATAGCTATCGGCCTCGAAATGCTTCGAAACGTTAAACATTGAAGCATTACATCATTTTTAAGGTCCTCACAAAATTTCTATATAAAATTGCATTAGTTTGCTATTTTTAAATTCACCATACAATTTTACATTGACCTCCAAAAATCTGAAATTTTCCCATATTGTAGATTTTTCATAAAAATAACTAGGGTCCTTTTTTTTAAATCTTTATTAGATTCTGCTCTGGATCGTTTTTAAATTCGCACAATGGATGTCCTAAACCCTAGCCCTTTTTAGTGACAATTACATGCACTGGTCACTGATTAGCAAATTACACTTCTTCACCTTTTCCCACACAGACAATCTTCTTCCAGTTTCCTTTACTGTCGAACACACACACCCACATAATTTGTTCATTTCATCACCTAATTTCACATACAACACCCACTACCACCTAATACACACACATGTATGCACCCTAACACACACCACTTCCAAAAATTCACACAAACACAGACACACACACACACACACACACACAATATCACAGGATAGTAACATCCCCTACTGCTGCTTCCCCCTTCCCCTTTACCTCTTCCACACACACACACACACACACACACACACATACACACCCCACCGCATAAAACACACAAACACACATTTATGCACCTTATAACCATACACAAACCCACGACACCACTGTTGTTACGACAACAGTGACACCCACAGCTGGTTATACGTCCACACACCATGAACACACACATTATTACACTAATTAAAACCAAAAATTACAACAAAAGAGAAAAGTGATTGCCCTTTGCTTTTGGGTTTTGATTTATTCCCCTCTTTTCTCTTTCTTCTTCTTCTTTCCCTCCTTTTTTTCTTTAATTCCCCCACCCCCCTGCGCCCTTTTATTAGTTACCCCTAAGTAGAAGGTGACAATCTATCATCAATCTTCCCTCACCAATTGATACATAACGCCACCAATCAACCCTTTTTCATAATTTACAAATGGTCCCTCAACTTTCCATAATTGCATTTTGACCCCAAAACTTTGCATATTTGCATTTTTGCCAAAGGTCGAATTAGCCCCTCATTTTAATAATATCACTTAATGATCGATAAAAACGATATCGATAAGAGCAACTCCCTTAATTAAGGTCTTACATCCTTCCCCCAGACCCCAAATAAAAGTTCGTCCTCGAAATACTGACAAACATCAATCCACAAATAAATGCGGGTATTTTAACTGCATTGAAGCCTTGAGTTCCCAAGTAACTTCCTTTACCGCATGTTTTCTCTAGACAACGCTAACCAGCGGTGATACTTGAACGTAATACTTGTTACTCTTTATCAACCACCTTAAACGATGCCTCCTGATACAAGAGATTATTCAAATTTCAACTGGATTACATATGTAAGGTTGAGAACATACTTCCTGAACATTGAACTTGGAACACATTATGTAATTGGCCCAATGTTGGTGGTAGATCGAGCCTGTAAGCCATCATCTCAATCCTTAATAGAATTTTAAACGGTCTGATAAACTTCAAAATTAACTTTTCCTGCCTTCCTAATAGCATGATTCCTTCCCACGGTGACACTTCTTTATAAAAAATACTAGGTCACCTACCTCAAACTCTAATATTCTACACCTCTCGTCAGCATAGCTTTTCTGCCGATTCTGCATAGTATGAATTCTCTCTTGGATAACCCTCACCTTGTATTTTGTTTCTTTGAACAGTTTCGTATGAAACAATCATCATTCCCTAACTGTATCCCAACAAATGGCTGCAACATCTATAACGATACAATGCTTCATAAGAAGCCATTTCTATGCTCGACTAATAACCATTGTTATAGGAGAATTCAATTAAGGGTAACTGTTCATCCCATGCTCTTTCAAAATTAATAATGCGGTCCTCAACATATATTTCAGTATGTATATGGTACATTTTGATTGGACACTCTTATGTGGGTGAAAGGCAGTACTCATGGTTAACTTATCTTTCCCTTTACTTCTTGAGAACTCTTCATGTATCCTTGCGTCTCTATCGCACACTATGGTTATTGCCACTTCATAAAGACTAAGCACTTCCTTAATTGAACTTTAGGCAAGTCATTTAATAGAGTACCCTTCTTGGAGATAAGAATAGGAATAAATCGGGCCATCTTAGTCGACCCACTACAATCCAGATAGACGTGTATCTATTAGTTGTTCGTGATAATCCTACAGGAGTGGTTACAGCTGTCGGACAATCTTCTTATGGTTCACCTTCAGCTACTGGCAGATCAAACATCGGGACACAAATCTTGATATATCCCTCTCCATGCTAGCCCACCAAAAATTTTGGCGCAACTCATGGTAAATTTCTATTTCAGCTGAGTGAATCGGTACTTAGAACTATAAGTACCTTCATATTTCTAAATATCATCCTCATCATAATCGCCATTATCCATTTCATACCTTTTAAATCTCTGATGGATCTCAAGCATCCTTTTGACTTGGCCTTAAACTCCGTTGATCCGATCACAAAGCGTTGGTTTCTTTTTCATGTGAAACAGATTGTTACTTCTTTCCCTCCTTACTAGAACTTTGACTTTTAGTTCATCAAAATTTTCATTGATCGCCTTTTGTTTAGTAATCATCACGGTCAATTTCCCTTATAAGTCATCTTAAAGAAGTTCCCAATGACTTTTTGGCAGCCTCCGGCTGAGCTTAGGAAGCTATTAATCTCAAACGCCAATGTTGGATGTTTCTGATTTGATACCTTTTCAACTTTTTTGAGATCCCCTAACCTATTTTGGCATCAACCCCATACATCCAAATTTTCCTGTCAAAGTTCTTATTTCTTGAATTTGACTTACAACTTAGGCTTTCTTAAACTTTGCAAAACTTGCCACGAGTATTGAGGAAGCTCCTCCTTGCTTTTAGAGCCCTTCATAAGTTCATCAATAAGGTAATGACACAATGATCAAGTACTCTCAAAAGACTTGATTCATCAAAATTTTAAATGCCACAGAGGCATTAGTTAATCCATATGGCATCACCAAGAATTCATAATGCTCGTCTCTGGTTCTAAAGACAGTCTTTACAATATCATTCTTCTTTATGCTTAACTGATGATGACCAGTTCAAAGGTCAATCTTAGAAAGAAAACACTTAGCACCTTGCAACTAATCAACATGTCATCTATATTAGGCAATGAATATTTATGTCTGGTTGTCACTTTATACAACTTCAAATAATTGATACATAGTCTCATTAACCCCTCTTTTCTTTTTGCTTTCAATAACCATCACCCTCATTTGGGGTACCTCCATACAATATCATCTGACTGTTAACATTTGAAATAACCCCTTTAATCCATCTTGCACATTAGCTCAGTGGCTCCATATGTAAGACACGCTTCAATTGCCTTAACACAGTATGTACCCTTGTCCCTGAATCCGCATCACTTACATTTTATGTTTCCTCTTCTTTGTCGTGAACTTTGTCCGGAGTGTTCCTCGTCTACTCTCTTCCTAATTTTTTTCCACTCTTCCAGTTTCGGTCTTGGATTCTACATCTTTTAATTCATGATCCCTTCTTTCCTCCCATACCTCTTTATTCTCTGCCTCTATCACTCAGTTTTTCTACTACTTCAATTGAAATTCTCCAATGGAACCTCCTTACTTGGCTTTTTAAAAATTATTTCAAACCTTTCTCAATTTATTTTGCTTTATGATTTTCTGTCACCACTTGACGAGGGCAGAATTTGTCAACTCACCAATTTCCCTGATATCCTTTTTCCACCTTTTTATCCTTCGACTTTAACATGAGAAAAACTTTCTCCAACTTACTCTGCAATTTAAACATAATATATATCACCAACATGTGACCTGAACCTATTCTAAGTAATGTAGGCTCGATAGGTCTTCCTGTTCTCCTCAATTTGTTTTGCCCTTAATTTTAATAATTTGTAACTTCCTTTTACATGTGGCTGGTAGAAATCATCTTATAACGTCTTCCCACATCTTATTATCTCGAATGCCTTCTCCATCTCTCAAATCCACGTGGTTGTCCACACTGGACTATTTTCCTTTTGTAAGATTTTACTCGGGCAGGCATCCTGAAAGTCTCAAGATCTACATTCCTCTATTTGTTTTCTTTTATTGGGTTGTTGTGGCAGCAAACACCGGTTGAACCATTGGGAGCTCCTATGACCTTTTGTAGTCCCACTAGTTGTTTCATAAGGTCTTCTTTACTGCATTATTATTCCTTCCACTTACGTCCTCGATACTCATCAAAATCATTTCTATTGAGGGTCCCTCTTGATTGGGCTCCCTCTATCGTCATTCCAAGGAAAGAGTAGCGCGATTTTAAAATTGTGCACCATAATAATAACTTTGATGCTCAAACAACTAATGATTTTCATCGTTAAATGACCTCTTATACAATAGTATTAAAGCAATACTAGCTCCACATCACCATTCTCCTTCTCAATAACAGATTTAGGTCCGATTACAAAAGCGAACTCCACCCCACATGTACAACCGTCAATCTAGGGGAAGCCATAACGCTTTTTCAACAATTCTAGGCTTCAATGACTCTCATTTAGAATCTCTTGACTCCTGTCTTTAGGAATAGCCCTATTAGGATAGCAATCATGAACAACCTACTGTATTTTTGGACGACCCGTATATTGGCCTCCATTATCTCCATTAATATCTAATTCGATACTTATTTTTTGTCCTTTATGTTCAACTTTCAGCTCTCTATTGTTTGGTTAATACCGCTAGTTAGGGACTCAATCTAAATTGTCGATTCGTCCTTTTTCTTCATAACTTGGAAGTACTTTCTCTTTTGAAAGTTTATCAAAACTCTACAAATTCTAACCCTTGGCTCCTCAATTTCTTTTTTCAAGGTTTCCACAATAAAAGTGCTCAGCCTCATCCATCTCTTCACTAGGTCTTTCTCAATCAATTTCTATTAGACCTTCATCCGATTCTTTCAACTCTAATTCTATCTCATGTACATCCTCATCAGGGTCTTTTTTGGGATTCGATACTGCAAACTCGTTATCATCAAACCAGCCCTCTAAATCTAAGCCAACCAGCTTTTTTCTATTCCCTGTAGCAATAGCAGGAATGTTGAGGTCATAAATAAATATGTCTTACCCAATCCTAGCCCACATATCTCAACTATCATTTTAGTGCAACCGAATTATCGAAACTCTTCTTCTACTTATCCCATCAACAACTTAGGCATTCCATCAAACACTTCTTAAGTCTACAGGATCACGCTCCTAAGCTCTGATACCAACTTGTGACACTCTCAACCCTGGTGACACCACCCAAACTGAGTTGTCTATCATAATCACCTCATAATCCTTTGCAGGATACAGATCACTACAACATCAACTTCCGTTTCCTATAAGACTATAAGCATAATGTGCAGTCATATAGAGCAACTACACCTCAAATGCATAATTAATAAACGCTCTGAAAAGGTGTCCTTACAAAAAACATTCTGAAAACAAACACCGTTCTGCAACGGAAGACTTTCAAGCCTTTAAAACAACATAAAGATTTACAATGTAGTACACTACCGTGTAGCTCCTTACTACATACCCTGTAGCTTAATCTTTGCCCCATTATTTCTAGCTTGTCTCACCTCTCTTAACTTATCACTTCGCTCAGCTTTTCTAGCTTTTCTCTTTTTCTTTCTAGAGGGTTCTACTTGGTCAATCTTATAATCTGTAACAACACAACGTAAGGAGTGAGCGCAAATCTTCCAGTAAAGAAACCACGAGGAGTATCGTAAATAAATGATTCGAGAGTCTCGGAGGAATAATGATCATCAGAATGATAACAATGAATCAAAAGTGTAATATAAAATTTAGCATCTACCTAATTGGCCAAACGATCTTTTTCTGTCGTTAGACTAAGCAACTTTAAGGTCTAACAGAATAACATTACGCCACCTTCTCATGGACAACTGACTATGCAGGTGGACACTAAATCAATATACACAAATGTAAACATCAATGAAATACAAGTCATTAGAACCATTAATATCTAATAAAATCAATCATATACTCAAACACGATAGACTCGACTCGATCAGACCCGACAGACTCGACTGGAGCACCATACATTCTTGATCCTAGTGATCATATTTCACAGGCCATCATCCTTATATTAGTGTCTTGTTTTAGCGGTGTTCATCTCAGTCTCACTATCATAGGAACTCACAAAGAGAGTTTGTCCCTAGCCGCGTTACAACTAAATAACATGGCTTCATCAACGGGACGGACTAAGGAAAAATTATTTCACCTTATCTAAGAGTTATCAGTCATCAATAATTGCCGACATCTATTGACAACAACACCACAGTCTCTACACAACATCATCATCAACGGCAGAACAAAACATGGAGAAACTTAACTACAAATCCTCAACAGTGTTCATAATAGAAGAGATATTGGTTATCAATAATTGATGTTATCTCACAACAATTACAGAGCAATCTATACATAACATCATTACCAACGACATGTATAGTAATCGAACCAAATCATAGCATACAACAAAACATATTATCCTTAATAAACTTCATCAACAGGGTGAAATATGGGAAAATTATTCTACCTTAATTCCTTAATGACATAATTTAAATAAATGAATACCTTATGACAATGACTACCAATGCCCAATCACAACAACAGAAATTTAACATAAATTCCTCAACATGGCATGCTAATCGAAATAATAAATTAGCATATCAAAATCGCACTGTCCTTTCCTGATTGGCTTATACCCGAAGCAACTCGCAGCCTCTGATCGCGACAAGCAGGATCACCTAATTAAATAAAATATTTCTCCTCATACACCATTCAAATATATACGCACACTTTATTCTACCCCTTCCATTTAATCTTTCATAGTGTCCTACGGCGGCTAGTTATTTCGATCCGATAGCCGTAGCCTTAACCTAGCTTTATTGACATATTTGCAACAACAACTTCCTCGTTTCAGGTCTATTAACAGAATTCCTTGTTTTTCATCACTCTGGATGCTTAATTACACGTGTTCCTAAAAATTTAGCATCGACATGGCAAATTACTAAAATAACCCCCTAATGGCGATTACACCACTAACACCATAAAACCGTTTTAAAACACCTTTTTATATGTTTTACATCTCCGGGCCAAAAACTCATTTGGGAAATTTTATAGAAAAAATTACCAGAACACCCCCTGGCGCCCATCGCCACTATAAAAATCAAAAACCCAATTTGAAACATCCATTTAAGCATCTACATTCATTTTTCGGACAAAAAAAGTTAATTTGGGATTTTCACTCAAAATTCCTAACCGATAGTTAACAGAGCGCTCCAAAGCTTGTTCCACTAAAAATAGCTATCGGCTTTGAAATGCCGATAGCTATTTTAGATTGACATTGTCAGTTAACCCCCTTCCCGACCTCGGAAAAAATATGAAGTTTTCCCAGATCATAGTTTTCATAAAAATAACTAAGGTCTCTTTTTTATTAATATTTATCATATTTTGCTCTGAATCATTTTTAAAAAATTTGCATAATGGATTGCCCGAACCATTGTAGCCCTCTTTAGTGACAATTACATGTAATGTTCACTGATTAGCAGATTAACCCACACACACTTCGTCACATTTTCCCCACATACTGTCTTCTTTCATTTTCTTTTATTGTCTAGCACCTACAACCACATAATTCTTTCTTTCATCACCTAATTTCACATACAACACCCACTACTACCTAAACACACACACACACACACACACACACACTCTTAGCACAACAACATCCCCGACTACTGCTTAATCCTTCCCCTTCACATCTTTCATGCACACACACCACACCACACAGTCACACACATTGCACACCACCTCACACACACACAGTAACCAAACTTAAACCCACGGCACCACTGCTACTGCGGTAACAGTGACACCCTCTCCCCCAACACGCCCTCACATCACAAAAGCACTCAGCATATTTCACCCTCCCTTTTTCAATCACCATGGCTGCTCCCTCTCCTCTTTACCCTCACACTCACCCTTATACACACCTATGCACACACAAATCACACACGAGCACACGCGTGCGTGCGCGCGTGCACACACACACACACATAATTAAAACTAGTTACATGTCCACACACCATCGACACACACATAATTATACTAATTAATCCCTAAAATTATTAAAAGAGGAAAGAGATTACTCTTTTCTTTTGGGTTTTGATTTCTTTCCCTTTATTCTCTTTCTCTTTCTTTTTCTTTCCCTCCACTTTCCCATTTTCTTCTTCTATTTGTTTTCTCTTCTTAGCCGAGCTATGCTTCTCTTTTCTTTTCCATTTTCTTTTACTTTTCTTCTTTAATTCCCTTCTTCCCCACCTTTTTTTTATTAGTCACCCCCAAGTAGGAGCTGACAATCTTTCATCAATCCTCCCTTAAATGACACATAATGCCACTAATCAACCCTTTTTCACAATTTACAAATAGCCCTCAACTTCCCATAATTACACTTTGACCCCAAAACTTTGCATATTTGCATTTTGGCCCCGAGGCCAGATTAGCCCCTCACTATTATTAAGACTACTTAATTGTCGATAAAAGTATTTCTATCAATAAGAGGTATGTCCTTAATTAATCTAATTCTCAGTTGGGTTGTATACCAACCTAGTTCGAGCCGAACAAGGGTGTGTTCAAACTCAGTTCGTATATTTTCACATATGTTTGGGCTCGTTTGGCTCGGCTTGTGTTCTCTAAGAGCTCGAATGTTGATGTTTGAACTCGGCTCGAGTTCGTCGCTATAGAACTTGAGCTTGGTTCAGCTCGGCTCGGCTCATTCGTCTAAATATGCAAATCAAGTTCAAGCTTCAAAATCCGTTTAAGAACTCAAGATGGAACTGGCTCGGTTCGGGTTGGCTTCTTGTGAATTATGTCATGGAACAAGGTGGAAGTGGAAAGGCATCACAACATAGCAAAAGGTTCCCCAAGGGGTCGTGAAAGCTGTCTTCTTCTTGTCCCAATGAGCCATCTTTATTTAGTTATACCTTGTAAAACAATCTATGAAAGATACCAACTCGTGCTCCGTGGTATTGTCAATGATCATGTCTATGATAGGCAATGTAAAGTCATCTCTGGGGAAAGCTCGGTTAATGTCTCGGTAGTCAACACACATCCGAACTTGATCTTTAGGCTTAGATATTGGTACAATGTTGGCTAGCAAGGTGGGGGTGCTTAATTACTTTGATGAATCCAATGTGAAGTAACTTCATCAGCTCTTCCTTAACAAGGGCCACTCTGATCTTAGCTTTCTAGGCTAGCCTGTATTGATTTCCTTTATATTTTGGGAGTGTCTATGTCAACTTTGACTGTTTTTTCGGTCACTGGCTTGACACGACTATATTCCTAATTTTCTATTTCTTTTATCGTTTATTTTAAATACTTTTCTTTTCTCAATTTTATTAGTTGTGACCCATCGTTAACCATATTGATTAACTCATCATAACCTATATCAGCAACCAAGGGATAATCTAAATCAACCGCCATATTATCAACCAAATAGTATGAAAAAAACAAAAGAAGTGAGCAAATTCAAATTGGCTAAGGTGACACAAGCATCCAAGTCTTCTGATAACAGAGCATCTTCGGCAGCAGGAATCACTTCGATAATCTTTCCCACAGTCAGCGGTCCGTACTCTATCATCCAATTCTGTGCATCGACTTGTGCTAGAGTGATTAAGCTTGTCGGGTTCATGATCTGAATGTCGACTTCATAAATAACCAGGATATGCATATCATTGCAGCATGCTCTCATCGCTTTTGGTTCCATCACATCCATCCAATCTGGAACTTCTTCGGTATCCGCCTCAGTTAGGACTTACAGTTCTCGTCTTCAACCCATTCGTAGTCTTAGAATATTTCTCATCCCCTGATCTGCTTACCTGTTTCAACGTTATAGCCAGGCTCTAAAAATCCATAGAAGGGTCCAACCGCTCATTCTTTCACCAAGTGCCCATTTATGGTGGATACCTTAGTCATGCCTTTGACGTTCATGAGCTCTCCAGTTTCCTTGTATTTCTTAGCCTGGATCAGTTTTTTGATGGCTTCCTTCTTTACTACAAGATAAAGGACTTTTGGCGACAGACAATTCTGTCTCTAAAAGTCCTATATCCGTCGGCAAAGAAGTTTATAAACGGACAACCCATCACTAAAGATCTATTACCTATAACCCCGTCACTAAAAGTTTTGTGATGGAATTTTGAAATCCGTCAGCGACGGACATATAAATACAATTACTCCGTTACTAAATATATTTTTCGAATTTTAATTTATTTTTTTATAAAAAATAATTTATTACGTAAAATATTTAGTGACAGAATATTTCGTTGCCAAAAATTGATGACTTTTAGTGACGGAATATCCGTCGCTAAACAATTAGCTCAAGTTCACTATAACCAAATCATTTTGTAGCGAACCTAAATAGATAAAATCTAATTAAGGTGAACATGCCGAGTTAATGTGTTAATTAGGGACAATTAGGGAAATTCAAGCTATTTAGGGTTCACTACAGTTAATTTCATTTAATTAGACTCAGTTAGTGTTTTTCACTGTTTAATTTGGGCAAATTCGGGCTACTTAGGGCTAATTGAGCCTAATTAGAGCATATTACAGTTAATTATCCTAATTAGGTTTAATTAGGATTTGTCTACGATTTATCAAGACAATCAAGGTTTAATTAGGTTAATCAGCGGTGATTAGGGCTAATTAGAGATTAAATTAACAGTAAATATAGGCTAATTGATGTTAATTAGGGTTAATTAATTTTAATTATGGCTAATTAGTCTGATTAGGGTAATAAGGGCTAATTTGAGCTAAATAGGGTTAACTAGAGTTAATTAGGTTTAATTAGACTTAATTATTATTAATTAGGGTTTAAGTAAGAGCTAATAAAAGGTTAATTAGAGTTACGTTAATTAGGATTAAATAGGATTGAGTCACTTTAGAATTCGTTGAGTTCATTCGTAGAGTTGATGATTGAGTCCAGGGTTTAAGTATATAGTTAAGGTTATTTTATATTTAGGATAATTAGGGTTAAATAGGAACATATTAATAGGGTTTAATTAGAGTTTAGTTAGGGTTAATTAGGGTTGGTTAGGGTTAATTAGGGTTAATCAGGGTTAATATTGTTTACTTGTAGTTAATCATGGTTATTTAGGTTTAATAAAAGTTATTTAGGTTTAATTTGGGTGAATTAGAGTTAATTACAGTCAATCGGGTTAATTATGGTTGATCAGGATTAACTAGGTTTAATTAGGGTGAATCAAGGTTAATTAGGATTAATTATAGTTAATTAGGGTAACCTATGGATGTGTTAAGGGTTAGTCAGGGTTAATTAAGGTTTAATTAGGGTTAATCGGGGTAAAGTATGTTTACTTAGGGTTAATCAGGATTATTTAGGTTTAATAATAGTTAATTAGGTTTAATTAAGGTGAATCTGAGTTAATTACAGTTAATCGAATTAATTAGGGTTGATCGTGGTTAACTAGGTTTAATTATAGTAAATTAGGGTTATGTAAAGATGTGTTGGGGTTAATCGGGGCTAATTAAGGTTTATAGTGAAATGGGAATTGAAAGTGCGATGTTTGATTCCATACATCCATTTTCAGTAAATGCGGAACAAGTGAACATGAAAATATGAATATGGAACTCAAGAATCACTTTTGATTTCAAGTTTTTCTCACCCGTACATCATACAATGGATTTCCTTATATCATTTTTGTTATTTTGACATTCAAACTGTTGAGAGTGGAATGACGGAAATACAATTTGGTTACTTCTTCTTCTAATGTACTATCATTCTACTCCAAATTAGGTTGATACTTATTATTTTCTGTATTACCCAACCTAACAAGAAAACTTATTAGAATTTTATTTATCAGCCGTCAAAGAATTGTTAAAATATTCTTCAAAAAAGTTTAGAGATGTTGGAAATAATATAATACTATATATATATATATATATATGTAAAATACTAATATAGGTATAAAACAGTTTGATACATGGGGTACATGACATTTTCTATAGACATATACATGGCAATAGGAAGGGATGACACTTCAAGAGAAAAAGTGTTATGATGACGATTGAGTGGGTAGCGATGCTTGAAAATGTGACAACAACTATATACTTTACGAGATGCTTTTTTCATTTTGCCCCAATCTATTCTACAAAACAGTCAACAATTTATTTATAATACTACCAAGTAAGAAACACTAATATTGCTTGTAATTGAGATAATGCAATACACACATAACAATAGCCACTCACCATCCTTACGTTCCACCACCGCCCACATTCACCAGCCCACCTACCAATACATATAAGCCAATATACACATTCCCAAACTGATCATTCTCGTAGAAAATAGAAAATTGAAAATGCATAAGCATACCACCAGATGTAAAACAACCTATTGTACATTCTATTGTTATAAAACCAATTTATAGAATTGAGCAATTGAGCATTAACCAAGAAAAAAGCGAAAGACACAATTGAGCAAATAATTAAAAACTCCAGAGACAGAACAGTACATTATAACAATTACAACAACTACAACAATTATAGTGATAAATAACAAAATTTAATATGTAACAAAAATATAACTATACATTAAACCAAAATAACAATTACCAAATTTTTTCTAATTGCCACATCAAAAAAAAAAACACACACACACACAGAGTTAAACACATACATTAAACTAAAATTAGGGTCAAATGGACATACTGACGGCGGAGGTGGTTCAGCGGCGACGGTGGCGATGACGTGGCAGTGGAGGCACATAGGAGTTGTAGCTTTGTACAACGTCGTGGAGGGCTATCGCGGGGAGAGGGGAGAGTGGGGGGGCGACGTCGGAAGGTGCGGTTGTCGCCGGAGGAGGAATGGCCAGGGGTAAGGGGTTCGCCGGGGGAAGAAATCGAGGTGAGTGAGATCCAAAAAAGAGAGAAAGACCAGGGAGAGAGAAATGAAGGGTTTTATATTTATAACAGAACTTTTAGGGACCAATATAAATCGTCGCTAAAAGTCCGTTGCTTAAGTCAAGACTTCTAGCTACGGCACATTCCGTCGCGAATGGCAACCTTGGGAGTTTTAGCGATAGAACGCTTCCGTTGCTAAAAAGTTTTTACAAATTTTTTTTTAAAAAAAAGCGGTCGAAAATAGAAATTTTTAAAAAACTTTTAGCGAAGGCGAATCTGTCGCTAAAAAACCGTTGGTAAAACTATGTCGGTAAAACTATTTACGGATGGCATACCCGTGGGTAAAAGTTTGTAGCGATGGAGTTTTACCGACGGAATTATTCATAGGTAAATCTGCCATTTAGCGACAGATTTGAGTCTGTCGCTAGAAATCTGTTAGTAAAAACCCTTTTTCTTGTAGTTCTTCTCCTTCTTGGTTGGCTTATACCCTAGGCTAAAATGATATTTCTTGTTCTTGAGAGCTGGAAACTAGGAATTCCCTTGCAATTTCAGCCTAAGCCTTTTCTAGGAAAGTAGTAAAACTTCCTCAATATAGGGAGCATTGTCATTTGCCGTAAGGGGCAAGGGTAAGGAAGTTTTCATCATGACAAACTTCCTCGTATTCCAAACACTCTACCCGCTATCCATTCTAAATCCACTGAGTAGAACATCCAATGAGTCACGCAACAGCTGAAACTATCCTTGTTTTTCTCTACCTGCCCGATCTGATGTAGGGATGAGTCACTCATGATGGTGAAGACGGCCTTGTCTAAAATAACTTTAACCTTCTGATATAATGTAGAGGGAATTACACAAACATAGTGTATCCATGGTCTTCTGATCAGAAGGCTAAACGTGGTAGGTATATCCAAAACTTAAAACTCAACTTTGAAACTAGCAGTTCTAACAATCATTGGGAGCTTCACTATACAAATCACTTCTCTTCGGGTATTGTCGTAGGCTCGAACGGCTTGGTTGGAAGGGTTAAAATTTCAAGGGTCAAAGCTGAGGGCTTGAACACTGCATAGGCGACAAAAATTCAAGGCAGAACCATTTTCTATGAGGATTAAAGGTACCCTCTTGTCAAGTGCTCACATGGTAATATGGAATGGGTCATTATGGCTCGATCCCGAATATGGCAAATCTGACTTGAAAAAGGTGAGGACACTTCTGTAATGTATATCCCTTAACACCTAATTCAGATATTCAAGTTAGGTTTGGATCGGTATCTGGGCCTTGCTGAGTACTTTAATGAGGGCTTGTCGCTGGGGGTATGAGGCAGATAACAATCACATATGGAATGTCATATGTGGTTTTCTTTAATTGTTTCAGGATTTCATCATTAGGAGGGTATTGAGCAAACACAGGTCAGATATGGTTGGCTGGGGTGTGGCCTAGTACATTCGGCCTGATCGGGTTAGGTGGGATACCTCAGCATTGGGTCAGGACATAAAGCTGGTTTCTTCATCATGTTTTTCCTTAGTAGTGAAGGCCTCACCTTTCATTAACTCTTACCATGTAATCACATCACAAAACTGCGGTATAGAATATTATACACTGAAACTAACTGAAATGGCTGGCTGACTTGGACAATTAAGATGGTCCGATTTGGAGTTGATCGGATATCATCAATCAAATTAACCCTGCAAAAGGGTAAGGGTTCGTTCTAAAAATTTGACTTCGTAGGATGGGAGACTTTTCCCTTATTGATGAGGTCTTGGATGGAATGTCAAGCGACATGCATCTCTTAGTGGAGTTCTTTTCACTTGATGATAGGCGCAAAAAGCATCCACGTCATATCTTTCTGGTGTTACTCCTGACATAGGGTAGCTGGCAACTTAGATATCAACTATTCGTAGACTTTAGGCAACAATGCACTCAAAGGCATGAACTTCCTCCTAGACTCTGTTGTGTCTTCCCATGACATTATCTCGGGTGCTTGCAAATTGTTGGCATTGTTGGCAGTGGCTTGCTTGGGTTGTGCATTGGAGTTTCTTGGACCGGCTCGGTACACCTTTCGCTTTGACTTATGAAAGATGGTTCCCTTATTGATGGCATTTTCTATCTGTATGAGGGACCCCATAAGGGCTTGAATGATGTGTGGTAATGGCCAAAGATATAGTCATGGTATAGAGGAAATAAATTGTTCCTCATAATATTCACTTGCTCTTCTACATCGGATGGTTCACCATATGAGTAGCCTTATATCTCCATCTTATAATGAAGGCTGACATTAACTCTCTCGATTCTTGCTTCACAGTTTCAAAATCTCTTTGGGTGATGCCTAAGTTGGCATTGTACTGGTATTGGTTAACAAACTCTTTCACAACATCTTCCCAAGTCTGAACTCGGGTTTCATCCAAAGTGAGGAACCAACAAGAGGCGGCTCCTATAAAGGTATGGTGGAACAACTGTATCAGCTGGTTCTGATATGGGGCTAGTGCACGCATGTACATCCTGACATGTTTCTCTCCATCCTAAAGTTCTTTCCTACCTTTCCTTTTGCGATTGTCTGATTCCTCGTTGTTATGGATTGTTGATCTTTCAAAGTTGCCAAACCATTTTGAAAATCCTTCTGTAGTTTACTGATAATATTGACCAAATCTAAGATATGTGAATTTCTCAGCCATTGGAGTTCGTGAAAGCTTTCTGAATGAGTTTGGATACCAACCACGCTTAGCCTTAACTGTATAGAGAAATTTAACTACACATACCATAGAGATTATCTAACGCCCCAACTTAGGTCACCTCAACCTCGCTGGACTATTATGATACAACTGCTGATCACATCATTCTGATAATACAAATTCTTCTAACTCCCTTGGTAATTAAACCATATCATACAAAATTAAAGAATTTACTTTTACAAAACACACCTAGCAAGCTCTCTGCCAAATATTAGAGTTGACATATTGTTCTATTCAAGTACAACTTAATTCACAAATGTACAAGTGTCACTTTGCCCATCTTCTCATCGTGCCTCACACCTTCTCCTTTCCTTTCGAGGGATCAACTTCTTGATCTAAAATATTTTGGGTAAAAATCCGTTAGCCCACTGGCTCAATAAGATAATCAAGGACATTTAATATAACTTTCAATTCAAGAATATTGATAATGCACGCTATTGCAATTCAATCACGTTAAGTAGTTCTACATGTGCACGTTACACATTAAATGTTCACACTTAGTTGAACATTACAAGAGTTAACCATTCCCGAATTCAGTCCCATCAATAGACTACGCTTATGTCACCACACCCGGGATATAACCTCACAACCTTTGCCTTGGCCAAAGGCAAAGTAACCGAAAACAAATGAACAGCGATACTACCTCGGGTAGCAGTCAGAGATACAATTGTTCGGCTTATACGATGCACCGCTACTCAAGCACAATCAAATCAACCTGCAATCCTTTGAAAGGGGTAACATAATAATCATCGACAATATATCAACCATCCCTTACAATGAAAGGATGTCACATGCTCATGTGCAAGCAAATAGATCATTCATATATGTAGTTGTTGTGATTTTCATTTAGTTGCACCAAAAAACTTAGCTATCAAATATTTAGTCACTTTCATCATGTACCATCATCTTCCTAACATCTTGCATGTAATGTAATCATTTATATTTAGCAAATGAGCTTCAATTATAGAAGTTAACAGACATCTGCAAAACCGTATTCTAACCATGTCTAGTTTAACATAATTTCATAATTCACATGTATAATAACATGTTCCACGTATTTCATAATCTCCAATAAATGAATAGATTCACTTATTAACAAGTCTCTAACAAGTATTCAAAAGTTTGACAAAGAATTCATACTAAAAGAATTACGCTAACATAGCATATATCCATAGTTATGTCTTAAAAGCCCATCAAAACCCTTTAACTATCTTATCTTAAAGAAGAGATGAAAGAACTACATTTTTAGATTTGAAATATCTCCAAAGACTCCTCAAAACATGTTCAAAACACTGTTTGAAGCTCACAGAAACTTTTCAAATCAACTGCTTAAGGTTCTCTCTAAAAAATAAGCATTAATTCTAGATTTAGTAAGATTTTTGGTTGATTTGTTTGTAATTTTCTCTCGAAAACGAGGTAAGAGGTTTTAAGCATGTCAAATAGGTCTTTTAAATCAAATGAGAATCAAGTAGGAGGTGTCAAGTGGATGTGAAGAGGTGAAAAAGTCAAGCACGACGAGGCTCTAAGCACGACGAGGCTCTAAGCACGAGGTGGCAAGACACGGTTGTGCCACCTAACAAGCATCATACGGCTCAAGCACGATGTGTCGTGACAGTATGTTGACACGTCAGAAGCCCGAGTGACACAATTCTGTGCAAAAAAAAATAAAATTACACGCAGTCCGATCAACTACTAGTTACTCTCAGCTAGAGTTTTTTCCATTTCATTTGTTTCCAACTCCTCTAAAAATATTTTTAGTCATCCAAGTGATCATTTAAGGTTCCTAAACATCAAATACTCTTTTTCATTACTAAAACTTCGTTCATCTTCTTAGAAAATTTGCTCAATTCAAGGTGTTTAATATTTACACATACATTTAAATATGTTATCATGCATCGTTCATCATAGCCATTTTCACATAGAATGGTGCATCTAATCATACTTAAATGTGTAATCAAAGCATATGAAATGTTAGGTTCTAACAGATCGAGTTGGCTGGCTCATACCTAAGTAGGGGTGAGGGAAAGTTTTTTGGTCACTAGGATGTTTTTTTTAGATTTTTGAAAATTGAGGGGTAGGACTGACTAACTATCCGATTATCTAAGGAAAATCAGTCGCTTGGTCAGTGGGGATAAGGTTTATTTAGAGAATTTTTTCACGGACAAGGTTATGACTAACTGTCCAGTCATCTTGATCCCTATCAATATAAAAATGAAGAATAACTATCCAGTTTTGACTAATTGTCAAGTTTTTTGGTCAGTTAGGATAAGGTTTATTTCTGGGAATTTTTTGCGAATATTTCTAGGGACAAATTTTTTACTAACCGTTTGGTCATCTTGATGGATAAACTGACCTGTTAGCCAGTGGAGTGGTTCAGGGTATAAACCAACCAATTTTGAATTTTTATAAGCAATGCACTTACTAACTAATTGTCCGGTAGGGAGCGTCATTAACCGGTCGGTTACTCTTTCCTTTTCGAGATATTACCAATTAAGCTTATAGGATGTCGGTTGGTTTCCCTGCCAACATGCTATAGGCCAATATAGGCACCGTCCCAACAAAATGCGGAATACTAAATGGTCTGGGTGTATGGTTTCTCTCTTAACGCTGGTGTAAAAGTCACTTCATCGGCTCAATTACACAATATACCTCCTACCGTAATTCAGGAAGTTAATAATGGGCAATCGCCAGTACACACACAAGTCATTTAATACACTAAGAAGACCAAGAGGTCCCTTTAGTATGAGGCCGTGAAGTTGAGGGTACAATTGAAAGATTACCTTCAGAGCAAGAGGTCCAAGGGCTTCAACCGTTGCCATCAAGTGGGTGAGTTAAGGTAAGACGTGTGCGTGAGGGAGGAATATAAATAAAAGTACAAGTACCACCATTATATCATATTGTACATGCCACAAAATACAACAAGGCTAAAGATTAAAAAAAAAGTTCAAGTCTAGTCCTCTTCATTTTTTTTTGTCTCGAGTGGAGTTGCCAAAGTGGCGAACCGCCTCGGAAAAATCCCCTACTAAAGAAGGATTTAGGAGTCACCATCTTATTAATTAGTAGGAAAAATAAGAAAATCCCTAAAATGTCAAAATGATGACAAGTCTATCAAAATCCGAGATGTCACGACCCAAACTCACGAATGAGCCCAAGAGCTAGTTCTGTGACCAACCGCAGACCCACTTAAAACTCCAACGGTGCCTGCCTGGCCAGTTCTACTACGACATGTACTCAGAGTTCAATCCAACTTACTAGATTCTAAAACAATAAATTGACTATTAAGAGCCTCACTTAAAAATTTCTCAATATTCAAATTAAAAACCTTCAATTACATCTCACTGAATTATGATGAATTTCAAGGACACCTAAGCTCCCTACACAAATTCATCAATAATAACAACCACAAGTCTAAAATTCTAAAGTCAATAGACACTTGATAATTCCATTGATTCTCTTTAGTGGCCCCTCCCTCGTGTTGCTCATAGGGGCCGCTCCTAAGTCATCACCTGAAAAATAAAGGTATGAGGGATAACCCAGCAAGCCCACAAACCATCATGTCCCTAAAATAAGTTCGAGGATTCCAAAACATGCCATGGGTTTTCTTTTTCAAGATTAAGAAATCAATGTTATCATAACCAAAAATATTCTTCATTATATATATAAATGTATGCAGTTGCACAAAAAGATTCTCAACTGGACTGTAACATCAAGAAAGCTCTTTCGCAACTATCACAGTTAGTCACAACTTAGGTATGATACGGTCAGCGTACAAGCCCCCAGAGTAGAGCCTAAAATCCCTCCTACACCGGGGATAATTAATTCTGTGGATGCAGAGGTAAACCAGGAGCAACAATATTGTGCATCAACATACAAGCCCTATTGACCAAGGCCCGAAATCCAACTTTTTCTCATTGGATATGGGGCACAACAACCAGATCAAGTTTACCTTCTCATTCAACCTGACCAACTTTAAAAGAACTACTTATAGAAACATTCCATGACATTTTTAACTCATACTCTCGCCAAACAATTTATCATGAAAACATAAGCAACTCAAAGACTTTAAAGACTTTCATTTGATGGAATCATGTGTACGTTACATATATTGGAATTTACAGTATACGAAGAAACATGGCACGCATACTTGGATTGCTAAGCGCTACCGATTCTTGCTCACAAGCCAGTCGTAGCTCTTATCTATCAAAACCTAAACAAAAAACCATACTGGAGTTAATTCTTAATGCTTAATCATGCCTGACTGCTAAATTTTTCCCAATAAGTGAATTATCAAAATACCCCTGGATTTGTGCCAAGTTACTAAAAATACCTCCAACACCTAACATCTCATTACTCACCCAAAATAACTCAAAACACCCTTTCAAACGACTAGGTGGGTTTTTGAACAAAAATGGTCTTTCTGGGGATTTTTTGCTCAAAATCCTAAACTGTCACCCCCAGAGCGGGAGGCCGCGACTGTAAAACAAACCTCATGATATACTGCTATAGTTCTAAGGATAACGGTGTAAACAGAGCCACTAAAAGCCTCTAAGATAAAATAACTTCATATTCATAAATAGTCTATCACCATCCATTCCCACAATATTCCACTACAAAACCATTTCTAATCGCAACGGATTAATAGTTATACAAAAAATCAATTATATCAAATTACCCATAACCGGGTAGAGTCCTCAAAGAATGTGACTACAAAATTTATCGAACCAAAAAAGAAAAGTCTCATAGCTCCATAGCTGCCATAAGAATCATGAGTCACTTTCTTCACATGTGGCAAAGACAATGTAGAAAGAAAAGGGGTGGGCTTGAATAGCCTAGTAAGGAAACAAAATGATAAGTTATCGAACAAAATAAACAGAGACAATGGGCGATATTAAATGGAAAAGAGTAACCCATATCTTATTATTAAATATGGAAGCAACAAAGTTAAGCATGTAATCCCATAACAAATGGTTAATATATGTCAGGAATGCTATAAACATACGAAGACTGTGTCGGTCAAAAGACCCAAATGTCAAACCAAATATAAAAACATCAAACATGTGCTACCGGTAGCATGCTAGGAGTATATTACTCGCTAACATCACAAACATATGTCCAAAGGACCTTCTCAAGTTGAGAGTTGTTCCACATAGTCATTGTCAATCTTAACTTAACGGCTACAAATATACAAATGCAAACATGTACACATTAGGACACAAAGGGAGGTGCACAATGCTATGAACGAAAGCAAATATTAAACAAACCAAAAGTTAACGAATAAAGATCAACCAAAATTGGACAAAGCATAAGCTTTCGAATTTCGAAAGTACCTTCACACAGCATAAAGCGATAAAATCTCTTACCTCAATCAAGCTTTTGGACAAGAAAACCTTAAGGCACCACCGTAATACCAAAGGAGCTTCCCAAGCCTTCTAATCCTCTCTCTCTCTCTCTCTCTCTCTCTCTCTCTCTCGTCATAAAGGGGATGAAACAGAGAACAAAAGGGCTGGAAGGAGAAATAAAAGGACTATTTATAAGGAAGTAAAAATTTTACTATTCATTCAAAGCAAAAGAAGTTTCATTTGACCGAAAACTTTAGCCGCAAAAATGCCTTTCCAGAAATCTGAATTTCTCATTCGACCGAAGCCATTTTTATTCGACCGAAAACTTCAGCCCTCATTCTTCCTTAAATAAACACAAAATTCATTCAGAGCAAAACGTTTTCCTTCGACCAAAAACTATTTTCCATTTGACCTAAAACTTCAGTCGCTCCAAAATGTCTCTGCCCCTTCCATTTGCTTCGAATGAATCTTGGATTCATTCGACCGAAACCCTCAAAAACGTTTTCCACCCTCTCTTTGTTTCGTAAGAAAAGAAAATTTTTGGGATATTACACTCTCCCCCCTTAAAAGAATTCCTTCTGCGGAATTAAAAAAGTACCTTAAGCATCAAAAAGCTGAGGGTGATTTTCGTGCATTGCATCCTCAAGTTCCCAAGTGGCTTCTTCCACCAAATGGTCACACTGAAGTACCTTAACTAGCTTAATAGTTTTTGTACGCAACATCTAGTTACTCGTATGATAGGTCGTCCTGAATCTCCACAGGTTTGAGATGAATGACATGGGAAGGATCTGGCACATACTTCCTTAAGGCTGATACATGAAACACGTTATGTATTTGTGACAAACTGGGAGGTAAGGCAACTTGGTAAGAAATTGGTCCAACCTTTTGCAAGATTTCAAATGGTCTAATGAATCTAAGGCTAAGCTTGCCCTTCATCCCAAAATGCATTACTCATTTCCAAGGCGATACCTTGAGAAATACATGATCTCCTACTTCAAACTATAACTCACGTCTTCTATTATCGGCATAACTCTTTTGACGACTTTGAGCAAGTAGCAAATTTTTCTTAATCAAACGAATTTTCTCCGATGTAGTTTGTACTATCTCCGGCCCCAAGGCACCTAAAAGTTTCTCCTCTTCAACCTCAAACCAACAAATTGGTGTCCTAAATCTTCGACCATACAAGGCTTCAAATGGGGCCATACCAATATTGTTGTATGAAAATTTGACAAGTGACAATTGATCACCCCAACTATTCTTGAAGTTTAACGAGCAAGCCTTAAGCATGTCTTCTAAAATCTGAATCGTTCTCTCTAACTGTCCGTCACTTTAAGGATGATAAGCCGTTAAGGTCAAGTTGAGTAACCAAGGCGTTTTGCAAATTATGCCAAAACTTTAATGTAAAACGTGCATCTCTATCTAAAACGATTGAAACGGGTACAACATGGAGTCCAACAATTTCTTGAATGTAAAGTTTGGCCAACCTCTCCAAGCTATAGGTAACCTTGACCGGGATAAAATGTGCTGACTTAGTTAAACGGTCAATTATTACCCAAACTTAATCATGACCTTGCCTTGTCCTAGGCAAATCGAACACAAAGTCCATAGCAATAGGTTCCCACTTCCACTAAGGGATTGTAAGAGGTTGCAAAGGTCCAGCAGGCCGTTGGTGTTCTGCCTTAACTTGCTGACAAATGAGACATCGAGCGACAAAATCCGTTGTCTCCCTTTTCATATCGTTCCACCAAAACACGTCTTATAGATCTTGATACATCTTAATACTACCTGGATTAACTGTGAAGCTAGAACCGTGAGTATCTCGCAATACTTCTTCCTTTAACCCTTCATCAAAAGGAACACAAAATCTCTTTCCAAAACGTAATGCCCCATCGGCATCAATTCTAAATCCTGGCTGCTGACCCTCTCCAACTTGTTCTCTGATCTTAACTAATTTTTGAATATGAAATCTGAGCTTGTTTAATTCTTTCGATCAAGGTAGGTTGTGCCATTAAATTACCAAAATAGTTTCCCGTTCCGGAAACCAAGACATCCACACTCAAACTTTCAACCGCAAGAATTTTCTTATGTGAAGTTAAAAGAGCTACACATGTACCTGTGTTCTTTCGACTGAGAGCATCGGCAACCACATTGGATTTTCTCGAATGATACAGAATCTTGCAGTCATAATCCTTAATCAATTCCAACCATCGATGTTGTTGCATATTCAATTCCTTCTACGTGAATAAAAACTTAGGACTTTTATGATCCATGTATATCTCACATGTTTCACCATAGAGATAGTGCCTCCAAAATTTTAAAGCAAATACCACAGCAGCCAACTCCAAGTCATGTGTTGGGTAGTTCACTTCATACGTTTTGAATTGCCATGAGCATTAAGCAATAACTCGCCCATGCTGCATTAGCACACATCCCAAACCTTTTCATGAAGCATCGCTATATAACACAAATCCTTAAGTATCGTTCATGTTCTTCCCTCATCTTAGAATATATCAATATATCATTAATGAACACCACTAAAAACTGATCCAAGAAGGGTTTGAACACCCTATTCATTAAATTTATGAACGTTGCCAGTGCATTCATCATCCCAAAAGGTATAACTAAAAACTCATAGTGCCCATATCCAGTGAAAAAGGAAGGCCGCCTTTGGCACATCTTCTGCTTTAATTTTTAAATGATCACATAAGACATCTTTGTGGGGCAACGGGTAACCATTTCTTATTGTCACCTTCTTTAACTCTCAGTAGTCAATGCACAACCTCATCATGCCATCCTTCTTCTTCCAAATAAAACCAGTGCACCATATTCTGACGCACTAGGGCGAATGAGCCTTTTATCTAAGATCATGTAATTAAGTCTTCAATTCTCTCAACTCCATGGGTGCCATCCAATACAGTGTCTTAGAGATAGGGGCAGTTCCAAGTATCAACACAATGTTAAACTTAACTTCCCTATCGGGTGGCATCCCTAATAAATCTTCTGGGATTACCCCAAGAAACTCCCTAACCACCAAAATATCTTCTATCTTCAACTCTTTTTGCTAAGTGTCTATCACATAAGCCAAGTACCACGACAACCTTTTCTAAAAAGTCAGTTTGCCAGTAAGGCAGAAACGATAGGTGGAGGGGATATGATGCTAGACCCCTGGAAAGACAAGTGATATTGACCTGGGATGTTAAAGGTCACACTCTTATGGATGCAATCTACGGAGGCACGAAGTGTAGCCAACCAATCCATCCCACATTAACATCAAACTTCAACATATCTGAATAAATTAGGTTCTTTGGTAACTTTTCCACCCTTCATTTTTACTAGGCAGTCCTTGACCAATTGATTCGCAACAACTGAATCCCCCATTGGGGTAAAAATGCATAGTGAAACATCTAAGGGCTCTAAACGCTTGTCTAAACATTAAATAAAGGTACGCGATACAAGGAAATGAGTAGCATCGAAATTAAACAACACTTTTGCAAATGTAGAATGATAGGGAGTGAACCAGTAATTACCGAGTTAGAAGCCTGTGCATCCTATCGAGTCATGGCAAAAACCCTCGTTGTTGCCCTGGGCTTCATTACAGCATTCCTGATCTGGTTCCGTGGTCCCGCCCAAGGACAATTCTTAACTAGATGCCCCTCCTAACCACATTCAAAACATTTCCTTGTCCCCTATTGACATGGCTACCTCAGAAGGAACTGTTGGCGATGGTAAAATACCTGTGTCTCGGCTTGTCTACCTCTCCTAACTGTTGGATTCCTTTGAACATGTCGGTCATTCCTTTGTTTGGGTGGCGTTTGACTTCCAGACCCCTATCTCTGTTCGTTCCACCTTTGAGGCTACACTCCTCTGTTGACTTCTTGGGGTTTGGGGCACTTAGAGGGGTCACCCAACACGCTGCTTCCATGAAACTTGTTATTGCGAGTCCTCTTTCTTTGTTGGTCCCGCATCCTAGACAGGTCCTCATTTTCCCTTTCTACTATTATGTCTTTATCCACCACTTATGCATAGGTTCCCAACCTTAACATAGAGATGCGAGACCAGATAATGAGCCATAGTCCATTCTCCAATTTCCTCGCTTGCTTGGCTTCAGTGTCCACTAAATGAGTAGCATGTTGAGACAACTGAGTGAAAACGACCTCCTATTCCTTGACTGTGCGGCTGCCCTGGGTTAGCACTATGAATTCCATCTCCATTTGTTCTTTCACATTATGGGAAAGTACATCTTGAGAAATATCTCTTTAAAACCTTCCCACTCCATATTCGCCATCTTGTCGGCCTTCACTCATTTGGTTGCCTTCTACCATTGATTAGCTTTGTCTCTCAGCATGAATGCAACAAAGGTCACCTTCTGCTTCTTGGTACACCTCGGAACTAAAAATATGTTCTCCAAGTCTGATAACCAAGACTCCGCCTTGAAGACAAAAGTGGTATCAAAGAAAGAGGGCATGTCCATCCTCTTAAACTTCTTAATAGTCGAGCCTCCAATTGTAGTCACATGGCGTTCCACAACCCTTGCAAGTTTTTCCTCAAACCAAAACACATCCTCACCTTAGGCAACGTTCCCTCGATTCTCACCTTGAACACCTATCCCTCGAACCATTTTTCAACCTATAATGAAACTCATGCAAGAACGCCTGTTTTCCAAGCGTAAAGAATCATAAAAATTGGAATATTCTAATGCGATTTAAATTGTTCTGCATTTTTTTTATCCCAAAAGGTTTAGCGCCTTATCTTTCCCTTCCCTTAACCTAGTAATGTATAGGTAAATCAATAATCCAAGTTCGTCCTAAAGGTTGGACAACGACGACCAAATTTATAAAAATCAAAATATGACTAAACCAACGACAACTATTTTATTTCCAGAAGTACTTATCTAATACAATGATTCAAAAGAAAGAAAATAGGAACATTCTGCGTATTCTCCTAATCAGCTAACTCATCCTCTTCCTCCCCTCGCCTTAATTGTCCCTGATCAATGTAGTCCTCCCATTCTTGGATCCACTGTTCTACTTTAGCTCCAGAAAAGGTTACCAAATCTGCATCTCCCAACCAATTCTATAACTCTATAGCCTTCATTTTGAAGTAGTAGTTCTAGTCCTTCTACCTTCACACCCAAATGAAACCATAATGGTTCATCATACTCTCCAATTGTACTTCCAGTGATTATTTTTCCTCCACTGCTCAGCTGATATTCATCTTTAGGGATGCAATCTGATGTATTAGCTCGTGCCTCTCACTAGCCTCCTTGGAGAACTTTCGCTCCCATTTACTAGGTTCGGGGACCTCACTATTGACACCCCAAAGTCATCCTCAATAGGCCTTTCTAGTTCAATCACAACAAGGCCTTATTCATGCCCTTCCTCCTCAAGATCTTGTTCTGGATATTCCTCCGGATCCTCTTTGAAGGTTCTTCCTCGAACTCATCATCTTCTATCAATCCTCAAATACCAAGCTGTGGGTTGTTAGATACCCTAGCCATATCCTACAACAATGAAGATACAAGCGTCATCAGTATAACTTTGTTAATACAAATTTATAAATTTGATCTACGCTATCGTCTAACTAAGATCATTAGGTTTCTTCCCTAATACTCCAATTACTCAAGCAAGCTTCCTAGTATAAACTTCTAAGCCTACCGAATCATAACCTGGCTCTGACACCATTATTGTCAAGATCCAAACCGACGGGTGAGCCCATGAGCTAGGTCCATGACCAGTCACAGATCCACTTAAACTTCCAACAGCGCACTGCCAAGCCTACTGCATCCTATACTCAGAGTTCAATCAAATTTACTAGATTCTAAAACAATAAGTTGACTACTAAGAGCCTTACTTAGAAATTTCTCAATATTCAAATTAAAAGCCTTCAATTATATGTTACTGACAATTACGAAGAAATTTGAGGAGGCCTAAGCTCACTACATAAGTTCATCCATAATTAAAACCACAAGACTAAAGTTCTCTAGTCAATCGACGCTTCATTATTATAATGATTCTCTTCAGGAGCCCCTCCCTTGTGTTGCTCATATGGATCTGCCTCTCATAGGTCATCACCTGAAAAATAGAGGAATGTTTGAGGGACTAGCAAGCACACAAACCATGTCCCTAAAATATTCCAAAACATGCCATGGGTTTTCTCTTCAAGATTGGGAAAATGAATGTTATCATAAACACAAAATATTCTTCATTTATATATACATGTATGCACTTGTACAAAAGATTCTCAACAAGACTATAACATCAACAAAGCTCTTTAGCAATTATCACAGTATCACAGTTAATCACAACTTAGGTATGCTACAGCCAACATAGAAGCTCCCCTGACTAGGCCTTGAAATCCCTTTTATCCCCAGGATAAATAATTTTGTGGACACAGGGGCGAACCACAAGCAATAGTACTTTGCACTAACGTGTACAAGCCTAGTTAATCAAGGCCAAAATTCAACTTTTTGCCATTGGATGTAGGGCACATCAACCAAGCCAAATTTACCATCTCATTCAACATAACCAACCTCAAAACACCCACTCATAGAAAAATTCCATGGCATTTTTAACTCATATTCTTTTCAAACAATTTATCTTGAAAATGTAAGCAATGCAAAGATTTTAAAAACTTTCATTTGATGGAATCATGTATACGTTTCATATATTAGAAAGTAGGGTATACGGAGGAACTTGTCAAGCATACTTACTTGGATTGCTAAACGGTTCTGGTTCTAGCTCACAAGCTGGTCCTAACTCTTGTCTATCGAAACCTAAATAGAAGATCATATGGGAGTTAATTCTTGACGCTCAATCATGCCTGACTGCTAAATTTTTTCCTGTTAGTTAAATTATCAAAATACCCTAGAATTGTGCCAAATTTTCAAAATACCCCCGATGCCTAACATACCACTACACCCCAAAAATAACTCAAAACGCCTTTTCAAACGACTAGGTGGGTTTTTCAAGACAATAAGGGTTTTCTAGGGATTTTTTGCTCAAAACACTAATCCGCTCCTTAAATTGAGTGCCATGACTTATATTTCAAAAGCATATCAATCAGGCCTTTCGCATGCCCAGAAAATTCTTAAAAATTGTCATGACCTAGGTTTTATAAAAATAAAGGGAGTTTTGTTTTGCACTTTGCCTAAAGCCTTTAAATAGCTCTTAAGAATCATAATAGAGAATGCCCGCTAAATTTTGCCCTATTCATCATCTTCTTCTACCAGAAACCCTAACCCTAATATTTACTCTCTTTATTTATTTATTTATTCCTCATCAAGCACAGCCACCACCCCAGGCCACGGCTATCCCACGGCTACCATGGCTGTCATCGTAGCTTCTATCTCCCTCTTTCCACCACTCCAAACCACCAACCAAAAAACCGAGCCCAAATTCCCCTCTTTCTTTCTCTCTCTACACTCCACATACACCCGCACCACCACCATGGCCTCCCATGGCAACCCTTCCCTATCTTATTCCTCCCCTATTATCTCATATATACACCAACAAAACACACACAACACCTTCACACATGGCTGCCCCCACACAGCAGCTTCCTTCCCCCTCTATTTCTTCCTTTTCCTCCTCACAAAACCCACAACACACTCAACACACGGTTGTCCTCAAATAGCAGCCTTCTTCTCCCTCTCTTTCCCTGTTTTCTTCCTCACAAAACCCTCAACACACGGCTGTCCTCAAACAGCAACCCCCTTCCCCCTCTCTTTCCCCCTTTTCTTCCTCAAAAAACCCACAATACACTCACCACATGGCTTTCCCATGGCAGCCCCTTCCCTTCCCCTTTCTCCCTCACTTTGGCAACCCCTTCCCGGTCTCTACTTCATTTTTATTGATTATTGGCCTTTAAAACACATAACATGTACAATGAAAGAAATGCCACCATAACTGTATTTTTGTGTTTTTGTCTTGAACTCGATATCGAGGGTCGAAAGGCCTATGTATTCGGTAACACCAACCGAAATCAAAACTACCGTATTTCAAATCTTGTCCTATGATAAGTAATCTACATTTCGATCCTAGACTTAGACAAGGAAATGTAAAAGACTCTTTTGTGTTTTATAATAGAAATGAGACTATGGGATGGGGGAGACAACTCTAAAATGATTTTCTACACCAAAAAGCTAATAAGGAGAAGTGGCTTGTCGAGAAGACTCGGGGACGCTCTCTGAGTGATCAACGATGCAAAGAAATAAAAGACTTTTTAGATGAGTATGAACAACTAAAATTCTCAAGAGAACTAAAGTATCACTTCACCGAGAAATGGTACGCAAGCTCTAAAGAGAATAAGCTTCTGGATCAAGACCAAGACCTTTGAAAATGATGGCCAGGGGCTCTATTTATAGAGCTCAGAGTCATAGAATCTGATAAGATTAAGTATGCCAATCAGCAAAGCAGGAGATATGTCAGAATATTGAACAAAATCGAAGATTGACAAGAGTAAATTAATCAACCGGTTAGTAAAAAATCGGCATGCTCATCCAAAAATTTAAAATGACTTTTTCCAAATTTTGAGGCATTATCTAACTCTCAATGCGGTAATTTTTCATATTTTGCATATGGGATGTACCAATTAATTCACCTTTAACCATATAAATTATGGATTTAATCTTTGCATCAGGGATAATTCATATATTAGTTCCTTAAATTATCTAGACAAACTAACTAAAATAATCTAGACATTGGACTGGACTGGATTGGACCAATTTCTAGTTGGACCACTCTACTAGCTGAACTGTTGATTTAGACAAGACCAATAGACTTGACAACTAGATTAGACACTTGACAACTGGAATAAATTATTTAATTAAGTCACATTACTAGGCCTAAGCTATATAATAAACTCTAATTAATAAAAGAGCCCACTAATTATTTAATTAGGAACTTACTACAAAAATGGGATGTCTACACAATGAATGCAAAATTAGAAGCATTGCAACAGTATAAGATTTGGAGTTTGCTTCAACTTCCTGCTAGTTATAAACTTATTGGCTGCATTTAGAAAATCAAATATGGATCTGATGGAATAATTGAGCGTTATAAGGCTTCCCTTGTTGCAAAGGGATATACTCAAGCTGAGGGAATCGATTACCAGGAAACATTTTCTCCTAGAACAAAACTCACAACACTTTGTTGTCTTCTTACTGTTACTTTTGCTCGACATTGGATCGCCTACCAATAGATGTTCAAAATGCTTTCTTCATGGCGACTTGAAAGAATAAGTTTACATGAAACCTCTACCTGGTCTTCACCGACAGGGGGAGAGCGTTGTATGTCGACTCCACAAATGCTTTTATGGCCTCAAATAAGCATCAAGAAATTGATTTCTCACATTTTCATAGACCAGGTTATCAACAACCAAAGGCTGATTATTCTCTTTTCACCAAGGCTAAAGGTAATTTATTTATTGTGATCCTCATCTCTGTTAACGATATACTTCTCACTATAAATAATCTTTAAGAAATTGATCGTCTCAAAAACTTTCTTCTCAAACGGTTCTACATCAAAGATCTTGGAAACTTGAAATAATTTTTGGTATTGAATTCTCTCTTCCAAAGAATGGAATTTTCTCATCTTAGAGAAAATATGCACTAGATATTAACAAGATTCGGGACTTCTAGGTGCACACCCAGACAAATTCCCAATGGAACAAAATTTGAAGGTCAGTCCCAGAGATAGAGTTTTATTGAAAGATCCAACTAAATATAGAAGACTGGTTGGGAGATTGATTTATCTTACCATCACTAGGGTCGACATAGTCTATTTTGTTCGAACACTCAGTCAGTTCATGCATGAGCCTGGTAAACTTCATCGAGATGCAACTATACAAATCCTTAGTACATCAAAGGTACTATTGGCCAAGGCTTACTATTTCCTTCTACAAACAATCTTGCTTTGAAATTTTGCGATTTAGATTGGAAAGGTTGCGTGTCACCGGATATTGCATTTTCCTTGAAAATTCTCTTGTCTCATGGAAATCCATGAAACGAGCTAATATTTCTAGATCATGAGCCAAGCAGAATATCGAGCTATGGCAAATACATGTCTAGAGCTAACTTGGCTACATTATATTCTACAAGATTTAATGGTTCCACAGGTTGCTCCTGCACAATTATTTTGTGACAAATAAGAAGTTTTGCACATTACGGCCAATCCTATTTTTGATTAGCACACAAGCACGTTGAAACAGAAGTTTTGCATACTACGGACAATCCTATTTTTTATTAGCACACAAGCACGTTGAAACAGGTTGTCAAATTGTTCGAGAAAGACTACAAGCAGGAACGATCAAACCTTTATATACACCTACCCACTTTCAGTTAGCAGATGTCTTCATAAAAGCGTTGGGAAAAGATCAATTCGAAACACTACATAATAAGTTGGGACTTCATGATATTGACTCTCTCACTTGGGAGGGGGGGTCTTAAGGAATATCTTCCTTATTGGTGCAAAATAAGGAAGATATAAGCAATTCGGAATCAAATTCAAAATGGAATTTACTTTGAGCTGCGGACCCCACTCTGGAAACGGAGATACCCGTATGCTTAGATGTCTCGTATTTCTCAAAAAAGTGATTCGATTGATGATCTTGACCCTGTTATTTTGAGGTCATATCCTTCAAATTACTCTCCATTTCTAAGTTCATAGCCTGGGTCATCCTGGACTTGAATCAGAGACCTCGCCCGTGAAGTAAATCATCGCTAGGATCTTTTACACATTTAGATGAAGTGAAGGATTCGTCCATACCATCGGTAAAGTTTGTAAGACCACGACTGATCCTGAAAGGGAATGAATGGAAAAAATAAACAGAGACCTCTCCCGTGAAGTAAATCATTGCACCTACTTCTTCGTAGTGGCTCCCTTCCATGCCTCATTTCATAGGGAACCTCAAGGCCCGGCTAGGTATTGACCAGGCCAGGCCGTCGGAATAAAAGGGAGCTTTCGAACAAAATAAAAGCAAAGAAAGGGGTCTTGCTTTATTTTTCTTAGATATGCTCAAATGACCCCTTCTCATAATGAGAATGCATATAACCCTATTCCGGTCAGGATATATATATATATATATATGTCAATGAGAAAAAAGGTAAAACATTTACAATACAAGTTTCCAAGACCATTGCACTGAAATGGCCCTAGAGGTGTAATAAAAGCATAAACACAGGGTATTTCAGATGATAATGTAGTTAGTCTTATAATTTTCAACAGTATTAAAATGCATGTTCCATCATACAATCATTCCGTTGTGCTTATTACAATCACTATTACGTTTTTTTTATTATCTTATGATCCAATTAAGTGTGACATTAGGACAGAGTATATCCTTCCTAATACATGGGTTAAAAACACCTTAATGTATGATAGGTTTGTAGATTATTCTCCCAAGAAATCAAAATAGCATTTTTTTTACATCAACCACAGCAAAAAGTTTGGTGAGTGACGTGTTGAGTTTCTGTTAGGTGGAATTGTAGTTTGGTGAGGTTGCTTAATTCAAGGATGCCGAAATGTTAGGGGATAATTTTGCAACACACCCATATTTACCCAAAAAAGGGAAAAATGAATCCTTTCCAACCTAATTCAACACAAGCATAGTAACGTGTTGAGTTTCTGTTAGGTGTGGTAGTTTGGTGAGGTCGCTTAAATCTAGGATGCCGAAATGTTAGGGGATAATTTTGCAACATACCCATATTTACCCAAAAAAAGGAAAAAAATTAATCGTTTCCAACCTAACTCAACACACACACACACACACACACACACTCTCTCTCTCTCTCTCTCTCTTTCTATCTGTGTGTGTGTGTGTGTGTGTGCTCGTGTGCGTGCATGCGTATGTGCACACATGTGATTTCTATCTGCGTTATGAGTGTGTGGGTGGGTGGATGTGTGATATTCATCGGTCATATTGAGGTGCATCAATGGTGTTTTAGGTTAAATCGAGAGAGAGAGAGAGAGAGAGAGAGAGAGAGGAATTACAAGTGGAACCTAGATTTGTTGAAGTTTGGATTTACATATAGGCGTGAAAAATTGGGGATTTTACTCTATAAGATTTTCATAGTTGTTTTAGGGGACTTAAGCATTCATATGTTGATGATTTTCTTGTAGTGGCTGTCTTCCGGTGGTGGTGGCAGTCTTTTATTAATGATGGCGACCTTAATTGGTGGGTATTGTATCCACAAAATTGAACCGTAGACATAAAAACTATCCTTTATTAAAAAGTGCTACACGTTCACATATCAACCTTCGAATGAAGACTATATGACCAAATTATCCTTACTAAGGAGCTTTTTGCAAACAATAATTTTTTTATATGTCTACTAGAAGGTAAATATCTGCTTACGTGTCATATGTTGATGTAAAACAAAAATGCAATTATGACTTATTGGGGTGTTAATTTTTAAACATGCCAAATATAAGTTTTGTCAGTTGACCCTAATACTAGGGGTGGGCATTTAAACAGTTAAAACGAATCCGACCGTGAAAACCAAACTGACCACTTCGGCTAATTCTAATCCAACCTAAAAAACAATCAGTTTGTTTGATTTTTTCCAAATTACGAATCTAGTTCGGTTGGTTTGGTTCGAATTTTTGAAGCTGGTATAGACTGAATCGACCGTGTGCATCATATTTATATTTTAACCTAACCCTAGTTATGTTTTACTAATTATCTCATTTCTATTTAACCATTCATATGAATATGGACTAACCCTAGATCGCTCTATCCCTAAGACATATTCTTACCCGTTGCTCACATCTCACCGCCAAGTGCTGACTCTGCTCCACTACGCCACCTCCACCACATCTGCCGACTGTGCTTTATGGCTGCGCCTCCGCCTTGCCTCCACCTCCACTTCCACCTCCACCTCTACCTCCACCACCATGCTCATCGAAGAGAATCGTATTCCTACCAAAGGAATGTTAAAAGTTTGATGATGATAGTTTTGAAGATGCCGAAGTTCTTATTGTGACACTTTTGGTTCTAAAGATCCTCAGGCCATTATTTTTAAGTTTAAGATGATGGTGGTTTTAAAGATGCTATGCAATTACTAAGAGAATCGTATTCCTACCAAAGGAATGTTAAAGTTTGATGATGATAGTTTTGAAAATGCCGAAGTTCTTATTGTGACCCTTTTGGTTCTAAAGATCCTTAGGACATTATTTTTAAGTTTAAGATGCTGGTGGTTTTAAAGATGCTATGCTATTACTAGTTTCTCTTTTGAATGTTATGTAATGTAATCAAAATTTAAAACTCAAATGCTCGTGCTTGCTCTTTGAGTTTTTGGTACAAATTCAAATTTTTTGAGCTTGTTAGTATGTCTAAGGTTTCATTGTTTTAGGAATAAAATCAAGTCTGGCCCAAAAATTGAGTCGGCCCAAACTGATCTATCTCATCTGCAAAAATTCAAGCATTCGACTTTCGTTTTTTTTCCTAAATTGAGGTTAGCCGGTTCGGTTTGATTTTTAGTCTCTAAACTAGACAAATCAAACACTGCTCACCCTTACAGTATGCTTATACAAGTCTTTACCAGGTAAGATATTTCTCATGTATCGCCAACGAAAAAGAAATTTATATGAGACAATATATACCGCTAATTATAGTCAAGACTCCGTCTATTTATTAATTAATTGACCTACAATAACTTCGTACAAAAACTACAATAACCTCTCAAGAAATCATTAATCCTCTCTTTTCTTTGTTGCCGGCCGTTTTTTAACTAGGTTTCGAAAACCAAAAACGAGAAAAGAGAAAGCAAAAAGAAAAAGAAAGTAACTTATCGAGGACAAGGCAGATTCGATCTGGTTATCTTTTTTCTGGGCAACCGGAGATGGCTCGGAGCGTGGTGGACCCATTGGCGGCGTACGGGCTGATAAGCGCGTCGGCGTGGTGGGAGCAAGTAAACAATTCCCCTGTTTGGCAGGATCGCATATTTCACGTACTCTCCTCTCTTTATGGACTTGTTGCCGCCGTCGCTCTGGTAATTCCTGTCTTTCCCATGTAATTACGAGTCTCTGCCAAAGCTAAAACTTGTGGTGCAAACTGTTGTTAGTTGACGTGAATCTTAGATTTTCACGTTGCTTAGGGTTTTCATATTAATTTGGGTTGGATGTTTCTAAGGAAACAAATACGTGCATTAACATACCATTGGATTTTTTTCCTATTATTTTCCTTGGATAGATTCATTACCATGTTAACATTGAACTGAACTTATATAAGTATTCGTTGCCAAGTCGAAGCTTGGGTAAGAGCAATGAGTAAAGTCAGCATCTACATCTAATAATCAATTCTAGGAATTCACAAAAGTTCGGGAGAGGGTGTTGGGTTGTGGGGGTGTTTTTTTTTTGTTTTTTGTTCTAGGAATTCATTACCATGTTTTGTTTTTCGGATTCGAATATTCAGGATTCACCTGTCATTCTCTAGTCTAATCGTGTGACGTGAAGGAACTAACCTTAAAATGGTTTGGTAAAGACCATCAGCTCTTTTGGGTTTTATATGATTTAACCCATTGGCATTTCACAGCATGGTTTTCCCTTTGATTTACATAAAGAACAAAAACCTCCAACTCTTGGGCTTTATATTTTGTTTGAAATGTCACTTCTCCTGGTTTCCGTTAAAAAGCATCCACTTGACCGGGCAATCCCAGCTCCAGCAAGTTCTTTAACTTTCTCGCTAACCAATGAAGCTATATGGTCACTGAAGGTATAGGATTCGAATATTCAGGATTTACATGTCATTGTCTAGTCTAATAGTGCGACGTGAAGGGATTCACTTTTAAATGGTTTGGTAAAGACCATCAGCTCTTTTGGATTTTATGTGATTTAACCCTTCGGCATTTAAAATTTTAGAGCATGTTTTATTGCTTTGGTTTGCATAAAGAACAAAAACTTCCAACCCTTGGGCTTTTTATTATGTTTTCTTTAAAAAGCATTGGCTTGATCGGGGGATCCCATTTCCGGCTAGTTCTTCAACTTTCTCGCTAACCAATGAACATATCTGGGGTTGGTGATGTGGTCACTATGCTTCCAACTTACAAATTTGCTGCGTTTCTTTTGTATTACTAGGATGCATTCTTTCGTATTACTAGGATGCATCCCATGGGTAGGGTTCATTTAACGAGCCGGTCCATGGCTCCACTACCGGGCAATGCCTCTTTCAAAAAGGTTAGCCAAGTAAGCACTTATGAGTTCATGGAGAGGGTCTTATAATGCCAGTCGTAGAATATCCCACATCCACAATCTCCCTTCCTTATGCGTTAGCATTCTCGCTAAAGCCAAACTTGACCTTGTCAGACATGCGCTTAATTTTTCTACTCATTGTTGGATAATACCAAGTACTCAATCGGATTGGCCCATTCAAGTGTACCTTCGTGTCCCAACTTCCGGCAACCCTAATTGGTTAGCCCTTTTGATGGGGGCATTGATTTGTGATGGCGAAGCTGTGGACTAGGTTGTTATAGTTCAATTGGTTAGTGAATACACTCTTCATAAACAAGTAAAGTCCAAGCTTCAAGTGTATTTAATCCTAAATGTTTTTTAGTGAACGAAGTAAGGTATGCTTCCCAACTCCTCTCTCAGAAGTTTTTAATTTCAAAAACTACCACTCACTGAGATGTGATGTTTGGGATTAAAGTAAGGTTAGCAATCACTTGATTAAGTTTAACCCCAAATTGTGTCTGACAGCTTCGAGAAGCATGTCAGAAGGTATCTAGATGTGAAAACAAGTATTACGCACTCGACAATCACCCCAGGATATCCAAAACTTGGTTAGTATCTGAGACAGAGACCTTGACCTTCTGAGGGTACGTGCTCTTTAGGCTACTAGGGGTTATGCTAAAGTAACAGCCTCCCAACCACTCTGCCCTATCAAACCTACCAATTTATCACTACGCCCCATCCTTCCCCGAGAATTTTTAATTACCATTCAAGGAGAACTTGACTGAACAAGCCCCGAGTACCTTAAGCTCAAATTGTGTTTGCTAATAGACAAGCATATGTCTCTGTTGCCGTTATCAACTTTTTCTTTTCACTGATTCAAGAATATGTCTGATCTCTGCCTAAAGCAGCCCTGTTTTTGTGGACACCTGCGATGCAGTTTCCTGTAATGTTTTTATTGTATGCATTTTATTTGATATGGGGTACTCTTGAAGTTCTTATTATTACAGGTATTTAAGTTACAGGTATTTCAGTATTTAGCTCTACTTAGTGTTTTATAACTTTTCTATATAAGCAATTGTAACCCTTTCTCAGGTTTATTGTTGTTGATTTTAAGATTTTCTCTAAACACTCTGGGTGTTTCTTTGGGTGAGTATCTCCCCTCTAATCAAGCATTTAGGCTTGGACAAGTCGATTTAATCCTCGTTTAGAGTTTTCATTCAATCCGCCTCCCACAATTGATATATCTCGGGATCTCCTATTCTTCCAGCATCGGTTTGGTATTAGAGACGAAGCGTTCCTTCTTTTGCCCTCATTCTTTGCTTGCAAGAGATTATCTAACACAAACAGTTGAGTGTAGCTATTCCTACAGCTCATCATCTGCTCATGTTCCAATCTTGCCAAAAGGCGTGTTCAAATAAAATGCATACAATAAACTGCTGTGCAGGTTATTTTATGCATTTTGAAAGATGTTGAAGCCCCCCATAGTCGTTGAAGCCCCCCATAGTCGTTCCGATTTTCTGTGTTAAACTGCTGTGCGCAGCTTTTTTAGGGTCTGAGAAATGTTAAGGAGTAGAACAGAAAAGGTGAGGTACCCATTTATTTATGTCAGCCCTCTTCCATCTTTCTTTATTTCAGCCCATATTCCCACTACATTCCATGCAGCCCAGGTTATTTTTCTAGCCTGGTCCTTGCCCATATACCATTACAACCATGTAGTTATAAGTACCGTACCGGAGTACGTACTGGTTTTTCCGTAAAATGGTAGGTACCGATACCGTCTCGGATTTGTTATTAATTATATACATATATAATACTCATTTATCAATAAAACTAAGAATAATATATATGACAATCAAGTTGCTTGGGACTTATATATGTTACATGGACTCAGTACAAGTGTCCGGGTCGGATACGTGTCTAAGTGTCGGATTCGTCTAATTTTTAAACACAAGACACGGGGGCACGGTAAAATATTCCTATCTAGCATTAGTTAGTAATCATTTCTAAGGTAAAATGATGATTTATGTGACGCACATGATTGTAGTTGAGAAGTTATCTTGTCTCAAAGCAAAGAAATCAAAAGAAACAATATAAGATAGTGTTTGTAGTAGCATATCCTATGAGATGCGTCAGATACATATCCCATACCCATATCCCAGTGTCGAGTGTCCGACACAGGATACTTCATACATTCTAAAGAGTCCATGTAACATAGCGAGTTATAGTCCTATAAAGGTCACATCCCCAAATGAGATGTATGTTCGAGAATAAGCTCTTGTTCAAGAATAACGTCTTTTGGGTTCAAGAATAAGTTGTTTCCGTGTGGGCATGTGCGCGAATTTCTGTGAAGCAATACATCACATATATGAAGGAATCTGATGAAATCTTCCGGCTATAAAGCAAATCAAAGCTAGGAGGAAAAGTAAAAGCAAACTAAAAATTGTGATGAAGATAGAAGACTTGCCTCTGTAAATTGTGATGAATATTGCGAAAAAGAGGCTACAGAGGCTTTGATCGATATAATGGAACCTAGATTTTTTTTAGTCTTTATATGGTAAATTTACGTAATTTCCAAACATAATTTATGAATTTTACATTTTTTAAGGAATTAGTACAAAACAGATTATCTTGGTCGCTATAGTTCTAAGCCGGTATCAACTTTACCGGCTAGTACAACTGGTACAGAGCGGTATTTTGACTGGTACAAAATGTAAACGAGCACTGTACCTGTAGAAGGCAAAAGTAGTATATCCGGGTCGATACTAATACGGTATTGATACCTATGCATGTTATATATCCTACCCAATTTATAGTTCTTAAAAAGAAAATAAAAACAAGCCTGACTTCGTTGTTACATAGTTTTCCCGATACCAAAATGTAAAAGGCTCGTCATCTCTAGGAGCCTGAAACAAAAATAAACAGCGGCCAGAAACTTTGGCCTCGTTTGACAGGGCTTTTTTTTCAATTTGGAAACTGGAAAAAAAATAAACACGTTTGGTAACCAGTTTTCATTTTTTTTTTCTTCAGTTTAAAAATCAGTTTTTAAATCAAGACTGTTTTTGAAAACTCCAAAAATGAGTTTTGGTTTTTTTTTGAGACCACCACCACAGCCACTGCCCATAGCCGGCAGCCGGCGATCACCGGCCACCACCACCGTCGGCCACCGCCACGTCCCCCCCACCCCTCCGCAAACTACCACAAAAAAAACTCAAAATAAAAATTGGGTTATCAAACACCAAGTTTTTGTAAAAAAAATAAATTAAATTGTTCTTTAGTTTTTTTCTTGGAAACTGAAAATCAAAACTGAAAGTGTTGTCAAACAGAGCCTTTCTTCCTAGATACCTGTTTTCATATCTTTCATGCAGTTAGTTCGGCATATGTCAATTAAATTGCCCATGCTTCTTGATGCTACGTAGAGCAATCTTATTGAAGATGCTCAAGTAGTTGAGAACCTGGATTGGTGGTTTACCACAATATATTCTCCGGATTTTTATTTTGATTGGGGCAAACTGAATAGAACTTATGTGCTGAAGAAGGTATTAGAAGTTTGGATATAGTTGAACAATTTTTGAATTACAAAGATGCACGTGTTAAGAAAACTTGGAAAGCAAGCTAGTGACCACCTAACTGATGAAAATGTGAAGGTTTGATCAGGTTGTGTGAAGTCGATTGAAACTTCAAAGCAGATGGTCATCAACGTGCAGGATGTTCAGCATACTGTACTCGTTACACCTAACCATTTGTTTGATGTCGTTCAAGACGTGAACCAATTATTACTTCCAAAGATTATGCTTATAGCAGTTCAAGTTGGAAAATTTAGGAGTTGTAAGAAGCTGTGCATTAGGTTTATAATTCTCACACTTCGAAACTCATGGACCAGTTTTTCTCAATGATGGGGGAGAATGATGCAGTTGGAGTAGGCAGAAGCCCAAGATTTCCTATAAGGGCTGTTGATGATTACGGAGGACCCATCGGCGTGTCATACTAGCTTTCACGTAAACTCAACAAGAAATGATACAGTATAAATCATTTAGTTTGTCCAGAAGTGAGTCTTGGTGAATATTTGTTATAATCTGAAACCTAAATTCTTTTGGTGCTTATCATCTGGAATTTGATAATAACAGGTGCAACTAGTTCGGATACAGTTAAGAGTGCCAGAGTATGGTTGGACCACTCAGAAGGTCTTCCATTTTCTCAACTTCTTGGTCAATGGAGGTTTCTATCTTCTAATATGTTCTTAGTTTATGTTATGAGATTCTCTCTCCTACTTATCTCTCTCTCTACTAAAAAAAAAAAAAGGTTCAAACATAGTTAACAATTTTATTGCCTTTTTTTTGTTTCATGTACTGAGTGTAGTGTTTTAACATTTTGGCAGTTCGATGTTTAATTTTTGTTTTCCGCCGGGAAATCCAGAAATTTCAACCTGAGGTCAGTAAAAGTCTTTAGTCTATATATGTGTTTTCACTCTACATTTTTGTTCTAAATTTAATGCTTCATTTTACTCGAACATGCTATTGTTCCACAGATTCTCCCACATGTTTTGCTTGATATGCCTAGCCTTGCATTTTTCACAACTTATGCGCTCTTAGTCTTGTTCTGGGCGGAAATATACTATCAGGTTGGGTTTGATTGCATTTAACTTTTACTGCTGGTGGTTCTTATTTTGGTTTGTCTGATTTTGCTAATCGCTGGACATTTGGCAGGCACGTGCTGTATCTACTGATGGGCTCAGGCCAAGTTTCTTCACGATAAATGGGGTGGTGTATACTGTTCAGGTCAGATTTCTTGACTGTATATACGACAAAGAAAGGTCAAATTAAATTTGTACGTGGGGGCCTAGCTTTGCTACTTAAACAGATAGATAAAGAATTTTGTGGCAGCATGGCTATCTTATCTATGTGTTTATGTCCTCCCAGTCCCCACCTTTTTTTTCGAGGGTGTATATCCTTGTTGTTACTTATATATATATATGCGTCAAAAGCCGAGTGTTTTTTGAGGTTGCTTCTTGATTAAGATGGATACTTGGCAAGCAAAAACTTGGAACGATTGTTTATCTTTGCTCGATATTGCTTTAGTTCTTTGCAATTGTGAATGTTTTCATGATGTGTACATGTTGTGATGGAAGTTTGAATGAAGGAACTCCGATGATTTTATTGATCACAATTTTGGGAAGATTTTTGTTGTTGTGAGAACAATGAGAGTGCTTGGTGACTAGCTCCTTGGAATGAATATCTCAAACAGTTTAGACTAATGAGTAAACATGGATTTGATAGTGTTAAACTAACTGTTCTTTAAAGTATCATCATGCTGATTCAAAGAGTAATAGAGATGCATATGCACAAAAATGTTTAGGAGTACGCCATATGTTGCCAGAACTCCGTTGCAGTTATAAAGTTGGTTAGTGAGTATCTGCTGTGCAGAAAAGTCCCATGCTCTGACTAGGAGAACTGAGGAAAAGAGATGAGGGGCATTGTCTGGTAAAATGTTAATTAAGAATTACTGAAAAGAGGTCGTTTACAATGTTAGGAGATGGAATTGAATCTGGCAGAGTATCAGTTTACATTTTATTTAGGAAAGGTTTAATTAGTGTAGGTGACCACTACTTTGTAATATTTGTTTTGATTTCCAGCTGTGTACCTTGTATTCCTTAGTATTATTGAAGCTGGATACAAAAGCAGGTTCTGAACTTTATTTAAGAAAAGAAGCAGCCTGTTCTAGAAAAGTAGAAAGGTTAATCAAACATCCCCCCCCCTCCCCGCGCGTGTCCCGTTTCTCTCTCTTCTTCCTTTTCCTCTCCCCGCCATACTCTCCCTCATAATCTTTCATGCAAGTCATGGGAAAGAGTTTACCTTACTTGGTTATAAAACATATTTGCATTTTTAAATATGCTGGTCTTTGAGTTTATTGCTTGAGTAACATTTTAGTGTCGATTTCTCCCAGATTACTTTGTGGTTGATTATATGGTGGAAGCCTATCCATGTCTTGGTGATCCTCTCTAAGATGTTCTTTGCAGGTTCTCTTCAAATGTTTAGCTAACATTAGTTGTACTAGCTTAGTGAAGTTTCCAGTGCCCATCATAACATGAATGCATTGGCAGGTGTATCTTTGTTTGCAGCACTGGGATTTCTTCTTTATGGAGGGAGGTAAGTTTTTGTTCTATAATTCCCTTCTGATTCATGAAGTATGCAACTTTGATAAGCGTAAGCATTTACATCCATGTTACTGAGTTTTCTGTAACAATCACACTGGCCTATTGTCCAATGCATGTCTTTTGCATGGTACATGCCATGATCAAGCATCCACCAGTTACATGAGAAATTCGACTTGTGAACCCTTCTAGAGTCTAGTTAGTGCTATATGACAGAGACTTCTCAATTAAGTATCATATCTTTCTGAACAATTATAGGAATAACGCTAATTACTTTCTGTTCTGGTACAAGCTTAATTTTTGTTTTGACATGTTTGTTTCCCGTACTGTTAGAATAACTTTGTTTCTTAATGTTGAATTGATAAACTCTAATTAGCAACATATACTGACCTCATATATCATGTTTTAGGGTAGTAAGTTCAACATTTCCTTTGTTATCCTGAAAACCAGTAGAAACCGAGAAAGCATGGCTACTGGATGGTAAAAACATGTCGGAATTGTTGTAGAAGGAACTGCATTTTGAGGCTGGAAACATACTTTCTTAGGACCATATTTTGGGGAGTTCTATCGAATTGACGCATCAATGATCAACTACTGGATGGTGAAAACATGTCGGAATTGTTGTAGAAGGAACTTCATTTTGATGCTGGAAACGTACTTTCTTAGGACCATTTTTTTGGGGAGTTCTATCGACTTGACGCATCAATGATCAACACTTCGTTAAAGGCATGTGATATGAGTCCAACAGTTACTCGTAGGAGATGCCGCTAACATCCATATATAAGACTCATTATGAAAACAAGATGGGAGAGAGACACATTGTGGGTTTAGATAATAAAGCTCATAGCATCAATCTTAGTTGCACAAAGCGTGGGGAGTGGGAGGAGCATTGCTAGTATAATGGGTTTTGGGTTGGGAGCAGGAGCGGGTTGGGAGTAAGGTTCCAGGGCGGGAACGTCGCCAGAATTGGAGAATCATGCAACTAAGTTAAATATTATAAACCTGCATGAGAGACTAGAGATGGAAAATAATGTCGGATGTTATTTTTATTTTGTCTATTAAGTCTTTGTATTTTAGTGAGTTTCATAGGTTAATTACTACATAGGGCACACATGAAATTTTCCCATAGAAATAAGTGGAGAATATAAAAGGTTATGATTATTTTACCATGTCCCCATGTCTGTGTCTGTGTAGACCTGGCAAAACGGATCTATGACCCGTTAATCCCGCCCGCCCGCCCTCTAATTTCTAGGATTGGGCTCTAAGTTCTTAGACCCGTTAGAATTAGTCTTCACCCGGACCAGCCCAATAACAAACGTGCTGACAGCACTAGCTAGCATTTTTCCCATATTGGATTACATTGGGTCACATTTTTCTCACATGGTTATTTTGTTGAGAGAGAAAGATATGTGCCCGACTTTGCCATTACATCTATATCCAGAAGCTGGTTTTGTAATGGATTTGCTGAGAGCGCTAGCTTAAACATATCTTTGAATTCTTTACGGCTAATAGAGCGCTAGCCTAAACAGATCTTTGAATTCTTTACGGCTAATACACAGTTTTACCCTAAAAATAATTGAAAATGGAAAGGTTTAGTATGAGAATTTTGCCTGTTGGCCATGAAAATTGCACTAAACGAGATACATACGAGCACAACACGCTTTCCGAGTCTAGATAAGCTAGGGTTTAGACAAATTTTAACTTGTTACCTTTTGCTGGATTATGGTCCTATTATAAGATCACAACATTCTTGAAGACTGATTGCTATGCAAAGCACCTGCCACGCTGTATGACAGCGCTTGCATCTTTTTCATGCTGGGTTACGCTGACTAGGTTCTTCACCCTAGGTTTTTCATTAGGATACCGCACGACATGGCAACTGGTATGTTGGTAATCACCGAAGCCGAATTGTCTCCAGATTGAATTTAACTATTGCTAAGTTATCAAAAAAGAATGTCTATTTCCTCTTAAAGTAAAGGAGGGAGTATGTATGTGGAGCACGTATACATTAATGTCGCCTAGATAATCAAATATTTGTTTCATTTAACTGTATAATTCCTCCCATAAAAGAAAAAGGAAAAGAAAAAGAGAAAAGACTGTCTTGTATTTTAAAACCTAAAATGGCTCGTCATCAGTGACCCCATTAGTTTCGCAATTTTCACTTAGTCGCATGTAATAATACTTTTGCACCATCCCCTAAATCAGGTACTCAATATTATTTTACTAAATACCACATGTTGCGTCAATGCATCTTATGAACTAGGAATGAAGAATTTGACTATTTGATACTGACCTTGCTAATATAAGAGGCCAGATTCGTGGGAAACCCAACCAGTAGATCTAAAAATAAATGAACTAAGTGCGTCTCACTGTTTTAACTTAGAAGTCGCACATTACATCTTTTGCGCCTACCCAATCTAACCAAGGCAATCTGTTATGGGCATGTTTCTTTTCTGTTGTTGGCCCTTACGATTTGCACCCATGAATTAACACATTGCTGCTGTCTGTATATTTGTCTTCCCTTTAAACTGACATTCATTGTGTTCTCCTTTGCAGGCTCTTCTTAATGTTGCAACGTTTCCCGGTTGAATCAAAAGGGCGACGTAAGAAGCTTCAGGAGGTATTCTTCATTAATTTCTTTTCCTTCCGTACTATTCCTTATTCTTTTGCAATGTTACTTTGTGGTTTTATTTTGGTTGTATTTTGGTTTGTACAGGTTGGCTATGTTACTACGATTTGCTTTTCATGTTTTCTCGTTAGATGCGTTATGGTGAGTCCCCTTTTGTTTGTTGCAATGACCCTCTGGTTCTTGGCGTTTCATGTGCTTCGTAGTGGATCATTTGGGCAGTGGAGAACATGATCTATGTTGCTTTCTGCTATTTACTTCATCTCACTCTTGTTCATATCGCTCTGTTATGCTACAGATGTGCTTTAATGCATTTGATAAAGTCGCAGACCTCGATGTTTTGGATCATCCTGTTCTGAACTTTATATATTACATGGTAAATCTCTATTCACAGGCAAATATTTAATTTATTGATGCGTTGTTATATAACATTTTTCCATACACACGATGCTTGTGCATAATTAATTAGAAGATATTGCTGCCATTTTTCTGCATTAAGCTGCAACCTATGTTACTTGGACTCTTCAAACTGCATGAAGTACCCGTGTCTGACACTCGACACTTGAACATGGGAATGAGATATGTGTCCGATACATCTCATAGGATATGCCACGAAGACCACTATCTTTTAGTGTTTCTCTAAATTGCTTACTGATTTGAGCTGGCATAAGTTTTCAATTAGACATTGTGTGTACATAACACCATTATACCTTATAAATAGATAACTAAAAAGTAACTATACATATTATATATTGCCATTTCCCCGTGTCCTGGGTTGAATAGTAGACTAATCTTACAGTTGAACATGCATCCAATGTGGAGATGTGTGCTAGGTCCATGTAACAATGGTTGCAAAAGTTGAACTTGCAAGCCTAATTATAAACCTTAGGAGCCAACATTAAGCCGTTGGACATCAAATTCTAATATGTGTGCTGCATATGGTTTATGTTATTTTGATTTTTTAGGAAATCTCTACCTTTAATATGGTGCCGGAAATATTTCCTTCTTGTTGGGGGTGGGTTAGCAAATTGATAGTCTCATCTTATCTCATACTTTTGTAAAAGCAATAAATAAATGCTCTAGAGGATATTCTCCATTGGTGTGCATTATGGTTCAAGGAATACATATATTGTGCTTCGTAGACCTGAAAAACAAATGTCATTCATCTCATACTATATTATGGACGCATTCCCGTAACTGCAGTCCCTTGGGAGGGAATGTTGGGTTCCAGAAGATAACTAACCTTCTTAACTTCTCCCTGCTGAAGTTGGTGGAGATACTGCCCTCGTCTCTCGTCCTTTTCATTTTGAGGAAGTTGCCTCCAAAGCGGGGGATCACGCAATACCACCCTATTCGCTAGCAGGACTCCAGATGATAAACGAAAGGAGAGCTCTGAAAGTAGATTAACGGATGAGTCTGCTTTGTGATGCTGATCAACCAAAAGAGAATGGAAAGCTGGGATGAGAGATGCGGATTTTATACAGCCTGTATGCTAGGCCGTGAGCTAATACCAGATTCTGAAATGTCCGTTCAGTCTCTAGCTAATTTTTTTTTTCTTTTTCTTTTTCTTTTGCATACCCCGTTGTGTACTTATAATACTGTTCATCTGTTTAAATAAATTAGACGCGATGATTGTGGAACGTACTTTTGTTACTTCGGTGATGATGAGTGCTGTGTTTTGTTTTGGATAATAATGCTTGCTTTTACTATTTCACTTGAAAAGGGTATCGGCGATTCTTCAAACATTACGTGGCTTGCATGACTTGTCAGATGCATGAGCAAATGAAAAAGTACTTTTAAACGGGAGACAAGGATTTTCCATATTCTCCCTCTCCCCCTTTTTCTTACTTGGTGAAACATCGGACTTGGTTTCACCTATCTCTTCTTGGTACTTACACGTGCATAAATTTAATCAAAAGAAAAAAAAAATACACGTGTGCATAATTTCGAAGAATCTTTCAAACTAAGAAGAATCTGCAAAGAACAAATGATTTTTATTTGGATTGTTGGAATCTTTTTTCAATTCCGTGTATAGTGATAATAAACAGTATTTGAATATTTTTAATGTCTTTTCTTTTAACACTATCATTGACAATTATTAACAAAGTTTTTAAAAATATTCAGAGATGATTGATTGTCGTTATATAGAGGGTAGGAGAAAGATTTTTCAAATTCGGTAGCAGTTAAATTTTTTATGTCTGTAAATAACATTTTAGATCTAAAAATTGATGCATAGTATGACGTTAAACACGGTCTTACAAGAACTAGGATACGGGCTATCTTGGTTTGATGATTCTTGCAAGTTAGAATACTAAATCATGTAGTATACATTGTGAAGTGTGATCAGGAGACGAAATGCAAATTGAGGTGGGGTGTGAAAACGGTGGGTGGGGAATTGAAGTGGGGGTTGACTTAGAAGACGATGGTGGTTTTGTTTGTTTTTTTTTTTTTGAAGGGGGGGGGGGGGGGAATGAAACGGTTAGCGTGTGTCGGTGGTTAGTCAGTATGGTGGGTGGGGTCTAGCTTGAAAGGGTAGGGGATGAGGGTGTGGTTGTGCAGGTGGTCGGCGGGGTGGGGAGTTGAAACGATGGGGGTGGGTGTATACACATACAAATATTGCCAGAAAAGTAAGGGATGAGGTCGGCAGAAGAGTCCGAAGAAGTTGTCCTGCAATTTACATGCACATCAGATCCTCAATGATGCTAGAGCCGCACCACAATCTGTTCGACGTACAACAATAGGCTGAACTACTTCAACAAGTCTACACGTGAGATATCCAGCATCTGATGTTCGTACAATAGTATCCACAACCCCATTGTGTGTGTGTGTGTGTGTGTGTGTGTACGCACATACACATACACATACACACATGGAGACCTGATCCACTGCAATTGCCGGTAACTAAATCTAAAATTTGTTAGCACGATCTACCCGTCCATCCGTCACTGGACTAGATTTAACTATTTTCTTGAAAAATCGTCGTTTGCCATATTATGTAATGTGTGTGTGTGTGTGTGTGTGTGTGTGTGTATGGAACTGATCCGTTGGGAGCACTAGCAAAATGAGTTAAGTTACTAGCGCGATCTGGCCGTCCACGGGCGATCTATGGACGGTCCAGATCTCTTTTTTTTTTTTTGCATTTTTTTAAAAATCCGTTCGCTACATTTTGACAAAAATAACCCGATCCCCAAACTGAGAACGTTGTATTTTATAGGCACAGTATCCGTCTACTACATAATGTGGGGGACAATCCAAACCCATTTCTTCTCTTGTTTATGTAGCTACTCCATCTCTCTCTCTCTCTCTCTCTCTCTCTCTCTCTCCTTCCAAACCCATTTCTTTGGTTGTAAGAAGTGATGTGACCGAGAGGCGCAAGTAGGTAGTAGATGTATAGCTCATACTTCAATCTTTTATTAGTCTATGCAATCCCTCACTCAGCATCATCAGTCAAGAAATGGAGAGCAAGGAATCAAAGCCTACAAAGTTAGAAACTCTCTAATACCGCAACAAAGGCAACAGGAACCAATCATACCCTAGATTATGGAACTCTTCAACTCAAAAAGCAGACCATTGAGCAAAGACACCCATTGGTGTTTCTCATCCAAGGACTTAGCTTTGTTGACAGCATCTTTGCCCAAGACAAACCCCTTTGCAAGCATACTGCCGACAACATCCTATGCCTTGCGCAAAGCAGAATCAGCTCCACCTGGAGTTATGTTTACGATTTGCTGCAGGATGAAGGCACTATGGGCTCAGTATCACTAAATTAGTGTGTTCAGTTACTGAAAAATGTGAATAGTTTCTCACAAAAGGTGGGGCCGAAGTAGCAGGAGGAAGCTGGTATTCTGGATCCAGAGTTATGGAGACAGTCAAATCAACCCTAAAATAAATGGAGTTATGGAGACAGTCAAATTAACTACTTGAATTTTGGGTTTGGATTGTCCGCTACATTATGTGGAGGACGGATACTGTGCCTATAAAATACAGAGTTCTCAGTTCGGGGATCAGGAGTATTTTTGTCAAAAAATCGTCCACCTAATTATATAGCGGACAAACTTAAAAAAATGATAAAAAAAAGATCTGGACCGTCTACAGATCGAGCGTGGACGGCCAGATCGCGCTAGCAACTTAACTCATTTTGCTAGCGCTTTCAACGGATTAGCTCCCTACACACACAAACAAACACACACGCACACACACACACACACACACACACACGCATGAAGACCTGATCCACTGCAATCACTGGCAATTAAAGCTAGCATTTGCTAGTGCGATCTGACCATCCATCCGTCGCTGGACTAGATTTAACTATTTTCTTGAAAAACCTTAGTTTGCCATATTTATAACGGACGGATATTTTTAATAAAATACCTCGCAGAGATTAACGAGTCGGAGGGATTCTCAAGCAGGGGGGGAGGTAGTGTGGTAAACTTCGTCATTCGTTACATAATGTAGATGACGGTGAATTTACTTTAAAAAAAATTAAATAAATCTGGCCCGTTCATCCGCGATGGATAAACGACCATATGGCGTTGACAACTTTGCTTAAGTAGGTTGTGCGGGCAAGGGATCAATTCCCAGGATTGATCTTTAATTTGTGCACTCGTTGAACCGTGGAGAAGTGAAACTAAACGTCGTACTTCTCTCTTGGAGAGATGACGATAACTTTAGAAGATGTTGGGTTCATCTTAGGAATACCCGTGACTGGAAGACTAGTTTATTTTGCTAACATTGACGACCAACATAAGAGATGTGCTAGGGACAATCTTGTCTGATATTGTAGAACGTATCTGGGAACGACCTTTTAAAATTTGAAATATTCGTGGATACATTCTAAGAATTGCGAGAAATTTCACGAATGGGATGATGCTGTTGCACACAAAGGCTTTTTTCCTCTATTTGATAGGGTGGAAGATAATGAAACGGTTAGGGTGTGTCAGTGGTTAGTCTGTGAGGTGGGTAGGGTCTAGCTTGAAAGGGTAGGGGATGAGGATGTGGTGGTGGTGGTTGGCGGCGTGGGGAGTTGAAACAGTGGGGGTGGGTGTAAATACATAAATAGATAGCCAGAAAAGTAGGGGAAGTTTGATAAAAGAAAAGACAGTAAGAAAGGACATGCATGCTAGGTAGGGTCTAGCTTGAAAGGGTAGGGGATGAGGGTGTGATGGTTGTGGTTGGCAGGATGGGGAGTTGAAACAATGGGGGTGGGTGTATATACAGAAATATAAAGGCAGAAAAGTAAGGGAAGTTTGATAAAAGAAAAGACAGTAAGAAAGGACAGGTAGGCTAAGTGATGAGTCGGGCATGCTACACACACATATAGAGACCTGATCCACTGCAACCGCTGGCAACTTAAGCTAAAGTTGGCAAAATGATCTGGCCGTCCATCCATCGCTGGGCTAGATTTAACTTTTTTCTTGAAAAATCGCCATTTGCTACATTATGTAGCGGACATGTATTTTTACTAAAATACCTTATAAGGATTAACGAGTCAGTTCGCCATACGTTACATAATGTAGATGACGGTGAATTTACTTAAAAAAGATCTGGCCCGTCCATTCGCAATGGATAGAGGGCCATATCGCGCTGATGACTTTGCTTAAGTTGCCTGTGCGGGCAAGGAATC